>QDHC01006557.1:1385-103448 GCA_013186455.1 Papilio dardanus tibullus | reverse complement strand
GCTGCTGCTCTACACCGACGACACCGTCTACTAGCGCCGGCGCCACCTCGACTGCCGGCCGCCGCCGATGATGATGATCTACTTCACCGGGAACTCGGGGATGTGTTGAATTGTGATGGACCTCGTTGGGACTTTGTATGAAAGAAGTATTGATACGCTTTGGAATAAATCGCCAATATCTTAAAATTTAATAAATTAAATGTGCATAAAATGAAGCTCCCCATTGTAGAGAAGTTTGCTAGGGATATAGTAAATTAGGTAAATCAATTTTTTTTCGAAATCATCACTACTGCCCGAATTTATAAATACAAATTTTCAAATATTATTCATGCGGTGGTCCCTATCATTTGTTCGGTTCTCAACATCGTATGTTTTCAGTGAAGTTTATTAAATATATTAATCTCTTGTATTAAATATGTATTAAATATTACGTCCGCCATCGTTTTATGTGACAGTGTATATTAGTAGTATTTTCGACACTGCGCGGTGTGCAACGACAAGGTTCCGGAAACTCAACGTAAGTATTTTGTATTTCCACGTTTATGCTAACCTTATTTAGTTTCAATATTTGTACATTATTATAATATTGTTTAAACGTTATTTGTAATACCTTTTGTATTTTACATCCTTATTTTGATCGTATTTAATTTTTATCCTACATATTAATGCCCGCAATACATTTATCTTTAATGTCCATTGTGAGGTTGGTTTTTAGTAAACTTTATATTTGTCCTAGACATGGAAATCAACTATGACGTTTGTACAAATGATCCGCAGCACGGCAGCTTATATTTATTTAATCGTTGTTACCTTTTACTTCTTAAACATACATCTTCTTAAACTATAACTTTATCTTAATTATTTACATATTTACAATTAGCAAATATCTTTACGTTACTTCATTCTTGTTAACTCCTTCTCACGCGCTATATAACTTTTTTTACTCATAAAAGGCAACGATCCTGTGGCCATTATGCCACCAAAGAGTATTGGCTATTGACTGAACAACGTTTACTTCAGATCTTTAGAAGGCTCTGCTATAAAATTAATTTAAAAACTTGTGCAAAATAGTTTCTCATGTAATTTTATCTTAATGTTGTTTTAACGAGCAGTTATCTAGAGTTTATGAATTTGAATATATTAAAATATCAAAAGGAAAACAACAGTATATGTAACTCGTAAAATTACTAAGGCTATTTATAAAAAATTGGCAAAAGCAATACAAATTTTAGATTTAAGAATGGTCAGAAATTAAAATTAATCAAAAAACTCCATTTAAAATCCGTCCTGTATGAAGTACGTAATAATTGTCAGTAAAATATTATTATTCTCGATGGCAGCTCGTTAAATTTAACTTTTTTTGTAATTTGAATCTCTTTGAACACTTCTTCCATCCTGTTGAGGCTCTCTCACTAGTATTAGGGTCTGTGATTATTACTGAGACAAGCTATATGTGTCACACCTAACTTAAACATTACTGTTGTGTTGTTAATGTTAATTGTTTTCTTGATAAATAACATTTAGAAATAAGATTTTTTTGATCAATATCAAATTTTCAATTAGTTGTGAAGAGATGTTTCATACTTTTTAAATATATTAGTAATTATTTTCATCGGTAATTTGCATTTCATAAATATTTCCCATTCAACAATCTTCCCTTTACCATAGGTACATACATTTGTACAAAAAAGTGTATAAATTAATTAAAAAAAAACTAGATGTCATTTGTACTAGATTAATTTCGTCTACATGAGGCTAGCCTTTCTTTAGATTTATTTCTCCACGGATAAGTGAAAAATATACTTTTTAAATATTAATTAATCACTTTGTTTAACTTGATACCCAATTGTTAAATTATTTTAGATAGGCATTGTAATAAAGCATCGCTTATTATCTGTAAGTAGATAGATAATAAATAGATTTGACATTTGGTGCTAATAAATCGAAAGGTTGCCTTGCCTTATTGTACGAGGCACCGCTGTATGATAGAGCAAGGAACCTGTAATGTTAATATCAATTGGAGATCATTGTACATTTAGTCGTGTTTCGCGAATACATTTTCTTAACATAATTATGTAAAATATCTAATTGTCTAGACTGTAATGTTACCTGTAAATTATTTCTGTTCTATAATCAGTTGTAAATTAAAATTGTCGCAATATTTAGTCAATTATAATTGTTAATTTTTAGTTTTTCGTGTGTAATTAAGATCTAATAGGCGTTTATCGATTATAGGATAACGTGAATTCATACGTCTAGTAATGAAGCAAATATTTACTTTCGATGAAATTTTTCCCGCCTCATACATCACGTTTAAATATTTTTGTCACATTTATTATAACTCATGTGCGATTGTAAATTATGTATATTATAATGTGATCTGATAAACTAAGGCGTCGTTTTAATCGATTGTAAAGCTAGATATGTAACGATTCGTTTTATTGTTTTGCAATATGGTAACACCAATTAAACAATTTAAATTAAAGGCCCGAATGAGTGCTTGTAAATGTCAGATTAAGTGTAGCATAAGTTGTTGTAATCGGGTGCCGGTAGTTCCGTTACCGCATGTGTTGGCACTCTGCGTACTTATATTATCTTTTACATATCACAGTCGCGCCTGGTTCAAACAATACTTGTAAATAAATCGATGTCGTAATAGTCGTTCGTAATTACTGTAAAAGATTCGTCTTTAGTGAATTGCGTTCGAAAAAGTTTTCTAGCATTTGTTTATTGTATGCGTTAGGTAGTGCCTTAATTTAATTCAAATGTATTTATAATCTGTATCAAGTTTTCGTAACTCATTTAATCGTGTCATATAGTGTCCGCGACGCGGTCGCAAGTGTCTGTATATTGTGATATAATTTGTTAAGCCTCTTTTTTTTCTTTTGTTGCTCAAAAAAATTTTTTTTTCACTTTTGGATCTCTGTACTTATCATTGATGAAATTTGTAAGACTGTATTTTATTTTGTTATGTAAATTTGTTAATTCCAAGTAAAATATATAGTTATTTTGAGAATGATGGTCGTTTTTATTTGATGTTTGCAATGAAACACAGCGATTTAGATAAAATAAATAATTTATTTAATATAGTTCGAATATATCAGCGGCGCGCGATGCGACCAGAGCTCGGGTCACGTGACTAGTCTGTACACTCAACTCTTATGTTATACATAAATTAATTTCTGTACAAACAGAAGATCAACACTTACAAGTTACATGTCTACTTAAATAAAATTGTATATAACTAATACTCGAGTATTAGAATTAATAAAATCCACCGAAATTACACACCGTTAGGGCGACCGTGGCGCCCTCTACATTAATTGTTAGTCTTTGCTTCGTTACAAGTCGATAAAAATATCTAAATACGTAGCGCCATCTAACCGTTTCATAAATCAGTCAGAAAAGATCACCGAAACCAAATTAAACATACATTTTATTTATATATTTTTTTGTTTTTATGTGCCATAGATTTTGAATTATAATACGGCAACACTTAATTTACGGATTAACTGATTTACGGGCGTGTCGCTTAGAGCTCGGTGTCGCCGAGCACGTTGTACATGAGCCTCTTGAATGAGTTCGACTGCTGGATCTGCTCCTCGTGTAAAGAGTTCACCTGAAACATCAAGTACACAAATGTTTGTTGCCATCGTTATTACTGTTGTACTTTATACGTTTGGTACTGGTACATTCATATAATTTATTCCAAAATACAGAACACCCTTGTTCTTGGTATTTCTTATGATACATAGCTTGGTCCAATGAGACCCCTGGTCTATCTTATTTGGTTCCGAGTGTCCTCTAGTATCGTATAATTAACGACTTATTGGTAGTCGTTTATCGCAGTACTTTCTACCTTTTTTCGGAATAAGGGGGATTCAGTTTTAAAATAGTTGAATAACTTACGAAGGTCGTTTGTTTTGTTGTCGAGATCGCCTCAGTTTGCTTGGCAGCTTTCGGAGCGGGCGTCGGCCTCTGTTGAACAAATTATAGTATTAGACTGGTATTTAGTTGTAGTATTATAAAAGTGCTACGAATATATTAAATAAATGAAACTGGGGCAATTTCCTAATGCCTTAAAACATACTGATAACAATAGTTTTGTTAGTTTTTACCTTGTGTTGAGGCGGCGTGAAGAGCTTGGTGGGCGGCGGCGCGGGCTGCTCCTGCGCGGGCTCGTGCTGGTGCAGCGCGCGGTACGTGTGCGAGGCGGCCGGGTCGTACTGCACCGTGGGCTTGTGGCTGCTCGCGCACGGCGGGTTAGCGTTTAGTCGGTTAGCGGGCGCAACGTAAAGAGAAAATAATTACACTCCTCGTCTAGCGCACGGAGCGGTTAGTACGTACGCGTTAGATAGGACAGGACGTTAATCGTATAGAACTATTCACTAATTTTAATAACATTAACTACTAACTAATACGTGAGAGTAATGAAGTGCTCGATGGAGTGACACTTCGAGTTGGCGACGTGTCGACGTTGTCGCCATGCGGGATGCGGTCGCGTTGATGTCAAGAAATAAAGATAGATAGCGAAATAAATAAAATAAAAGAAGCATTAATGCGTCATGAGAGATGGTCGTCGACTTTCTGTGTTTCTAGTAAAACACTTGCCTCTTGACAACGTGCGGCCGCCCGTAATGGCCGTTAGAGCTAACGGAGCAGAGAAATACTCTATTAATACACAAAACTAACAAATATATTAGGATTTAAACCATTTTATTAAATTTTACGTACATATTTGCACACATTTCAGTATTAATCACAACAATCTAAATTATTTCACTATGTTATTTACATTCTTCTATTTTTTCTCAGTACGTGTTAAACTAAAACACGGTAATAAGCACATTAGCTGTTTGTACATATTATGTACAATAAAATGTTTATAATATCACTTAACATAACTTAGACAATAATTATCAATACGTATTTGTATTGCCTATTAGAATTTTGCTTCAGAAAATTTTACTCTTACCAATTTACCCATTCGAAAATATAACCAATGAACAAGATAAGATTTTTAAAATGCTAATATTTCTATTTCGCCCGGGGTTCGAACCTATAATCATCATACGCTAGACCACAAGGTCGTCACACAACACATCTGTGAATCGTCGCATATTTCGGACTAAAATCTCACTTGGCACATTTCCATGCTCTTGAAATTACTAAAGTGTACTACGTCCAACTGTTACGTAATATATTATTTGTTTTAACATTGAAACTAAACTGAATTTCTTAATGTAAAAAATAAAATCAAGTCAATATAATATTCAAAAACTTACGGCAAGGGCATTGTTTGTTGTCTGATCGAGTTGGCGATGTTTTGTTCAGAATATAGGTTGATGGGCGAATTGAATTGCTTGTGCACAAACTGAAAAGATAATAATTAATTCAGCATTATAGGACCTATAGGGCGGCGGTATTGTAACGTGTATATCAATACACAAAAAATAAACATTTTCAAGTAAATTTACCATAAAATCCAAATCCACGAAAATAATAAAACACAATAATGATAATGACTATAGAAGAAAATTGATATTATTCAATTTGAATTCCGTTTTGTAATTTTTTTATAAGATAAAATTTTGTCTTATAAAGAAGTAATAACGTATGACAATGAAACTATACAATGAATACTGAAGCTCCACAACAATGACTATAGACACGTGATAATGCAAAAGTGGATTCAAAGATACATTGCAACAGATAAATTTAAATAATTATAACTTAATTCATAATACATATAGAGTTTATCCTAAAGAATGTTAACAATTATTATCATGTCATGAGCTGCCATGTGCTGGTGCAATGGTGGTCATGAGATGCCATGCTCTTCTGGCAATAATTGTCATGAGAAGACAAAAACTAATTGCAACGTATCTCCAAATAGAAAGAATCGGCTTCGTATCAGAAGTTCCGAGTTATGACAAACTAATGACGTCATGTTAGGATGCGCGAAGCTTGTGACGTCACACGTTAGTGCACCACCTTGTTGCCCTCCTCGCCCACCACCCGCTGCAGCACCGACTCCGCCACCTGAGTTCATCGCAGAAATAACCAGATGTCAACACAACTATGTCCTACGTCATGTCTAATTCATAATTTACAAGAATAGACCAATAAGAGATAAACGAGTAGGTTGAAATTAGGATTTGTAGTTTGTGCCAATCATGTGTATAATGTTTTGTGTAAATTCTAATTCACAAATTGTGAACATCTGGAACGATAAAATAGTTGTTCGGTTTCACTTCTTATTTAAAGGTGATTCGACAAAACCTAAACTTCTGCATTTGAATTCAAAGGGCTGATGTTTTGATGGTTGGATTAAACTAATTAATATTTTAAATAATTAAAAAGCTTTTAGTATTCTAACATACGCATACTTGCGATGGTTAAGTGTGACATCTATGTATGTGTGTAAAGTTACGTGCAATATATTGTGGCAATTGCGTTTAACTAGTGTAATAGCTGCATTGTACAATAATTCCGCGTGTGAGCGCAGTGCACTAAGCAAGATCACTTTAGTTTTGTATACTGTTGGAATAATACGCGTAGTATGAGATATGAGCTTGCTTCGTTGCGTCCTCTCCAAGCCGCAGATATGTAAGAACATGACCAAAAGTCGTGCCCCGCCTCTTTCCCTTTAAGTCCCGCCCTTAACATTGTATTGAGCACAGCTCGTGTAAGTGTGTCATAGAGTACGGGTGGTATATTACCTTTTGCTTCATGAGTGTGTCGCGGTAGTCGTGGTGCGGCGGCGCGCGCATGGCGGGGTTGGGATGGTGCCGGAGATAGCTCTCCGTGGGGCCGGGCTCGCGGCGCACCTTCGCACCCGGCAGTACCAGCGGCGTCGTGCGGTACGGCTGTAATAACACAAATATATTTATTGAATAATCGTTAAAATATATAACCTTGTAGTATTTGTTACGCAACGCCACGTCTTCTAATTAGCTTTTATAAACCTTGATAAGACAATATCAAAGCTATATTTCAGATGTCCCGAGTTAGAGGAAAATTCAATGAATAATTTCTCCAGTAAAGCTATTAAAGAGGCGAACAAAAACATTTTCGATATTTACAACATAATTCAGACACGAATGGATATTGAATTGAACGTACTTTATATTACAGAAGTGCAAAAACTGTTTGTTTTTATGTTAAAATTATTTCAAGATTTAATTCTGCAATTTTTTGGGAAAGAATGATGATTTGACATTGATTTAATTGTTTGAAGAACGGTGTTCTTTCTAGAAAGTTTATGCTTTATTCTGTTAACGAAGTACAGAAGCATAAATATCATTGATTAACGTTAGCAAATCTATACATCGGTAGCTTTGCAATGCATGTTCAATCATTCAAACAGCCGTCTCGGCCGCTCTATAAATAAACAAGGTTGGTTCATGCGGGTTATTATTGCTGGCACAATTTCGTTACATTTCTGAGATTACGCGATTTAATATGGGTCGCGGTCACTCATTAATAAATTGTGTCTAAAAATCAAACTGTATTTTTGGATATCGTTTCATCATTTAATACGATTTAACCCACATGTTTGGTAGATCTTGGTACACGGTACTTCATCTAGGGCATTTCTGTTTGCCATTTTAAGACAGAATGTTCTACTCTTAACCAAGTTGGCATTCAACTTTTTTTAAATAGGCAAAAACATACTCAAATAAAATGTTATGTAATGATAAATTGACAACAGACCACGTATTTTGTCATTTAACATTGCCCCACATCCTTGATTGTCAATATTTCCTAAACCAAAACATCAGTTTTCCGTTTAATAATTTTCCGTAACGCTTGGCTAAAGTTTTAGCGGTTTTCTCATAAGAATGGGTTATAAAGATTTTATATAGTTTTGTTCGTTGCATTAACGAGGCGACGGCGCGGCGTAGCAAGGCCTACGCGGGGTAATTGTGCCAGTGGCGCGGCTTTGACGTTTATTTCCGTCTTGTTTACAGAGACGCAACTTTAGTCACTGACGCAACATGCTTCATTTCGCGAGATTGGCAATTTACAGTTTTTATTCACAGTCTTGTTTCAGAGAGTTTTTCCTTAGTTTTGCCTTAATAAACAAAATTATATTCTTCAATCAACATTTTTTTAATCCTCATTTGATAATACAAACTATGAGAATTAAAGCATTTTTTTGTTTTACATAATTCGTTTCATGGCTGATTCTCATCAACAAATCTGCTGAAAATTCAAAGTTCTTTAAAAACCTCACAGATTTACAACTTTGTGTGCCTATTTGATACGTAAGCGAAAGCTTATTTTTAAAAGAAGCCTTTTCTTGTCCATGGATGTCTATAAATGGTTTCTGTAATAAACATTTTATAAAGTTAACATTGCTCTTATATTTACGTGATTAGTCGTGGCTTAAGGTTAAAACTATTAGGAATTTCTGCCTATATGCTAGACATGAGTTTGTTTGATTTATGTGGCGCCAGGCCGCGTTTAAAAATAATATATCACGTATTTTCTTTCACATTAGAAAATGTTTGAAATTTAGAACTATAAAATGTTTACATTTCTTAAATTATAGTACCTAAATGTAAATTATTATGGTTTATATCTTTGTCTCCGAAAAACCTAAGTAAAAGCTATTACGCTTATACACAGTAATTAGTAATGAGAGTACTTTTAACCCGAATAATACTGAAATTCTAGGTTTATTTGCACAATTCTAAGTAGAAAAGAATCAAATCTTTGTTAATAGATGGTATTGGTCTTTTACTTTATTGTTTTAAGACATAAATGTCTTATGGTAGAACTGTAAGTAACAAGATTATGATCTTAATCAATTTCAGAGAAAATATTCCAATGATCTTAATATCTCTACGTCATAAGGAATGTCCGAAGGCGACGTCCCCGCGGCGACGACGTGACATTGACGCTAAAATAGTGCCCACTGCTGGGAATTTTAAGCTCCGCTAGCTTCATACCGCGACTTCGGCTACGTGGTTACTTTGAGAAGAAATAATATTCTTCAAAGTGTTATTATATATTCCAAAAAATCTGAAACACGACTTTTAGTAAAAATTATCCTTCTATAAATATAGATAACTTCAAATTGTTTCGCACAAAATTACAATCACTAAGGTTCCTCTTCGCTTAGGAAATAGACTTTATTAAATACTTCCGTTTTTTTTAAATAATCTTTTTTTATGTACGTTCGTTTACGAAAGTCAGCGTCTACGCTGTAACGAAATGTTAGTCTCGTTTAATTTTTGAAAATTCAAACTTGTTTATTCACAACTGTACAATAAAATGGCATTTATCGTTTTACAATTTTGTTAATGGAACTAGATGAACTACTGAGATGGAATTTAAATCTATATTCACATAAGTTGCAAATTAAAATAATTTCAGCTCAGAGACAAAAGTTAGAGTGTGAGTGATGTTTAGTACGGAACAAAAGATGATTTAGATAATTTTATGAGAAAAGTTCTTAATGTGAAATGAATACAACCTTAGTAGACCGTGCAATTATACCACTAATTTGTTATTCAATACGCGAACCTCAAATGTTCTGGAATTAGATTTTGCGAATCCATAGACCACTTAACCACGTTAGTATGTTAATCACAAATCACGGTGAATATATGGAGGCGAACCCAGTTTGTGACCACTTCATCCTCGGGGTGCATGGGGTCCTGGTACCCGTTGGGGAAGAAATTAGGGTTAACAGCCATGTTATTGGCACTCGGTAGCGCGGTCGTTTCGAACTGAGCTCTATCGCGAACTGTGACTCCAGCCAACTCGCCAGTAAACTACGATACCAAATCTATTTTGGAAATATGACGGGAGAAGCAGGCGGAACGTGGGCGACAGCCTAGTCCAGCGGTGCAGCCTTGTCCCACACGAGGGGAGAATTTATTGTAATTTATTAATTCAACATTGGGCTGCCAGAAAAATTGTACATTTTAATAAATTATAAAAAAAACTAATATGTGACAATAAATAATTCATACAAATTTAACATTGCTTAAGTTTAGGAATAGTATAAACGGAAAAATTGCAGAATAACTCATTCACGGCACTTAAAATCTAATTTGTTAACCCTTTTTTTGACGGAGTATCCTGTGAGATACAGTCAAATTGAAAAAAATATATCCACCAAGTTATGACCAAGCGGATCGGAATATTAATTTTATTTTTAAAATTTGTTATTTCCGAATGTATTTACATCAAGAAACGTTAGAATTACATAACCGTTATTGAAATATTTTGAAAACAATGAGCGGGCTCAGAGCGTCCGCACGACAAATGTTAAGAATTGTTATATTTTACGTTGTTTTTCGTCAAAAATATATGAACTGCCACTGTTACTACAATTTACACTATTATCTCAATGTAAGGGAACTAATAATTGTGAAAAAAGTTAATATTTTCCTTTAGAAATTATAGTCAAAAGCGTGTGTATCTCGTAGTATACACTGCTACGTTTGCTATATTTCTTTGTGATGTATAAATGTATATCCTGCTGCACATTGTTAGACTACTTTTATAGTTTTTTTTTGAAGACATGACTTGATGGTGCCTTATAAAGGAAAGAAAGCTGGCAATTTTAAACAATATGTTAAAAATAAACAGAAAATGGGGATTTAAGATATTTGTATGGTCTTGCATATCGAGCTTTGTTTACGATTTTCATATTTATGGTGGCGAAGTTACTTTTCCGTCTTTAGGTTTGTCTCCTGTCGAATATTCTTTTGGTTTGGGAGTAAAAATCTTTGTCGCTTGTATAAATCTATTCCAAGTCCAGCTTGTTCTGCAGTATATTTTGACATTTTTTTTCTATTTTTGGTACGAAAGGAAGATGCAAACTATGTACTAAAGGCCAAACCACTGATACTGGTACAAAATGTGAAGTATGATTATGTTTATAACAAACCCGACAAAAAATGTTTTTTTATTTTCACAAATATGAAGTAAAATAATATTTTTTTATTAAATTTGACTAAAATTACTACTTTTATTTATGTTGTGAGTTGTTACAGTGTGTATTTTAAGATACTTTCGTGCAAAAACATCTACTATGAAATTGGCAGTGTATCCCACTGTATACATATCATATCCTTAAAAGTATAAGACTATGATTTTTTTTATTATTTTTCCCTGAATTCTGCAGTTACAAATAGCAATATTTGAAGAAAAAAATAATTGATTTTCAATTTTTTATTTTTGTCAAAAAAAGGGTTAATCATCAAGTGTTTTTTGAAATACACGTTTAACTTGCAGTAAACTAATGTTATGAATAAGAACCGAATGTTTCTATGATACTGTCATTACTCAGTGTTTTAGTATAAATACATAAAATAAATTGCGTAATGCTATTTTCCACTTATTTTTGAATTCTTAAGGTAACATTTTTTCGCAATCAAGTTAATTTAAAGCTACATGATGATTATTTAAATACTTATTTAGTTTTTTGTTAATTAGATGATGACATGTTTCCGCTTAACGTTGGCAACATTCAGGCAGATTTTGGCAACCTTTTTGGCAAATCTGTACAAAATGCACCGGTATTATCGATACGGCCGATATAAAACACTAATACCGATATTTATTGCATTGTATGAATCAGAACTCAGATTTAGCAGTGGTAAGAAAGTTCTAGATTCGTAAAAGTTGGATTTTAAATGTTGATTGGGACTCTTGTATCCTGCATATTGTTGTCTCTGTCTTTTAAAAGAGAATGAGATGGACAACATGAGTTTCGATGGTAAAAACCTAAATGTTTGGTATCCTTTCGATCATCAGCATGAATTGATCTAATTAATAGAGCTAAAATAATAAAAAAGTTGTTGGCACTCTTCCAGTCTAAAATCGTTCATCTATGTTTAAAAGTGGTTAACCTATTTCGTCTGACGCTTTACGAGAAAAATGAGTTTTCAAATGCATATTGTACCTTATAATATAATCGTTATTTACTTAATAAGCATCTTTTATATTCTGCCAGGTTTATATTAAAAGTTCCAGTCTATTACCCTATGGCTCCATCAGACCGAGTTCGCGCAAAGAACGGATATATTGCTTCGTCGTAAGGCCGTTTTTTGAGTGACATCGGTGTATTTAAGCCGTAACGTTACACATTACGTTTCAGAAGGTTTATGCATATGTTTCCAGTTGTAATCCAGCGCTGATTTTGATAGCTAGACTGGATTAATGTGTGGGATTATTACGGCAAGAATACGAAATACAGCATTGTAGTAAAATGAATAAATATAAATTCAGACCGTCAGTTATATCCGCTTTGGAAGTGATTTGTTTAGATTATTTTGGCAAGAGTACAGATCAAATAAAGGTACGTAAGAAGCAAAGCCAAGACCGGAAATATACAAAGAGCTGGGTTAAAAATAATGTTGACGTTATTTTGCATGTTTGGTAAATATCAGTAAGTGATACGTATATAAATTATGTTACATTATATGAATTATTTATATATTACGAGTAAAATGTATTGCACGTCTTTACGCCTTGAAAACGTAGGATGTGTAACTTATTTTAGGTTTCAGTACATACTATAAATATAACATTACTCAAAAACTGACCTTCCCTTTGCATTTTCCTTACAAACGAAAACATGTTGAAATATTGTGTATACTGTGTTAAGAATTCTATTAATAAATAATTCATTAAATACCTTTAATTTAGTGAATGTTAGTGCGTATTTCTTGACAGTAACAATTTACTTTACTTTTAATTAAAGTTCGAAAATAGCGAGACTAACGTCCACGCATCAATTCCAAATTTTAGGGCGATCTCGATTAATTTAGACGCCACTTAGATTTTAAGCGACGCTTAAATTTTAGTGACGTTTCAACATGCGGCCGTACGTTTCAATATATACTTTTGGGTTACCAGGGTATCATGGCAAAGGGAAACTAGCCTTCTTGGAAAACAAGAATGTTGCGCGTCATAATCTCTTCTTCACACAAATAAGGTACCAATTAGTTTGGTGTCTTACTTTAGAGCTTCATTAGACCGATTTCACGCAACAAACGGCCTTACCAAAGCAAAGTTTCGTTTTTTTGTCGCTAACTCGATCTAATGTAGCCCAATGGTTACAGTACTCTTACCTGACTCTGTATGGATTCATCGACGACTTCATCGCCTCGACTATTCGGCGACAGCATTACGGAGCGGAACTCGCCCTCCTGTTGCACCGGGTACTGCGTGTACGCGGGCACGGGGGTGCTGCGCGGTAAAGACTCGGGTCCGCGCCATGCCGACGGCAATGGACTCGGTGTCCTAAGTTAAATAAAGAAATATAAAACTGTGCGAATAAACTCTGCCAGCAATAACCTTAGAAAGTAACATTACTCGAAAGTATTACGTAGAACTAGGTAGATTTTTTGTAAATGACACAAAAACTAATAGACATATTCCATCTGCTTTCAGAAATAAATATATAGGTACGTAAATCGACAAATTGTAAATCAATATCAAGAACATTGAGCAAAATCGGCCTTGCTTTTGATTTTATTTTCTACCGAGTCCTATAACGGTTTTACCTCATTTTTATCAAATATATTAAAATAAGCCAATTGTTTTAATTAGGCTTAAAACAAGTAAAAAGTGTTTTGAATAATACTTATAGTATTACCTGAAGGGAGGTGCGGCGGCGTTGACTATCGGCGAGCGTGGCGCTAGTGTCGCGTCGCGCGGCGCCTCGCGGTCCACATCCCTACACATGCTGCTAGCTCAGTGCACATTCTACATTACATTGACATACAGACAACGAACATAGTAACAGTAGAGGCTATGTTTCCGCAACTCCACGACTGGCGCGTATTTTGCGTGAGGGACAACAAACATATTAAAGGCAAACATTGATGTTTAGTCCAGAAGTAGTAATGGGGTGGTCCTGATCTACACAGGTAGCCAGTTGTTGAGAAGCTGGTCTAATTCGACGACGCTATTTCTCTCCTAACACTATAAATAACTGACTGTGTTCGAAAAACTATTCTGAGTAGTCAGAGTCAGAAAATATGTAAAACCAGCAAGGACTTATGGCATGGACATAGACAATGATATGTCATAAAGGAGGGCGCTAGTGAGCTATTATAATTTAGTTTCATTTATACCCGTCGTTTATACAACTTCCCGCATAATGAAAAGCGCGCAGCTATTCAGTAAAAAGGTAGTGTATATCAAAGCTGAATGTTTATACTTTTTACCCCACTCAGAGCTGATTAGTGGTCTCTCTAAATGTTGATTGAAATTTACAATTAATCATTAGATCATTACATTGATGTATCTACAACTCAGATAAGTATTGTGGCGTGTAGCCAAAGACCTTGTCAATGAAATCGAGGGAAAATCCTACGCATGTATTGATCGATGAAAGATGCGTCTAAAAAAATGATGTAATACACTTTGTTATAAATAACAGGAACTAGCAGATTTAAAAATAAATTTCATACTTATATCATGTCTTATTTAAAGTTGTGAACGGCATCCATTCTTTACTTCTGACGAAAATTAGTTCGTAACATTTGGCAATTAAATCAGTACTTCCAGTATTAGAAATTAATCATTGCTTCATTGCATTTTTGAATGATTTAATGCAATACATATAAATAAATATACAAACGCTGAGTTATTGTTTAGGTTTCTCACACCTGGATAAAAATGAAGCTTACGATATTGTGGATGCAATTTATTCTACACAGGAAACATCTGTTAAATTTAAAATTGTTATTTTTAACTGACGATAACTTTACTAGTTCCTGGTAAATATATTTTATAATCATTAGTTTAAGATACGTTCTCTTCTTTATGAAAATACCGACGGTTGATAATAAGACAAGTGCAAGCCCAGTCCTTGAATTGGTTACTATTACAATAGTAGCTAATAACGTCAACATGCATCTTACATTAATTTGTACGTGACATAACCAAATGATTGCTAACAATTGAACAACAGAACATGCACAACATTTCATTCTATAGAATTTCACCAACACATAGTCGTAGAATAGTCTTTATCTATGTTTTTTTTTACTACAATTCTTTGCCTCTTTCCATAATAACATATAACATCGATGCAGCATGCGACAACATCGATATCTTACTCGAATCGGTCGTAATAGAAGGAGGGAGTAGGCGAGCGGCCTGAGAAACTGCTGTAACGTGTCATTGGACACAAGTACGTACTCGGCCTGCCTCTGAACATACCAACCATAATCCACTTTATAATATTAGACGTGATTAAATTGAATTATTCGAAACAAGTACTTTATACTTTGAAATGAATACAAAAAAACGTCCTTGATTATACAACAGTGCAAAGTCACGTAGGTATTTCCTACCATTTAAATATACTATTTTTTAGTATGGCAGATACTACTTGGAGCAACCAGAAGATAAAAGTGGAAACTTAATTAAATATACCAAATATGGTTAACAATTTGCCTTCTCAATTACCTCTGCACTACTAATTTGATCTGGTTGTTGGCGTTCTTGAAGAGATTCTGCGCGTCTTCGTGGCGCAGGTCGCGGGCATCGTAGTCGTCAATTTTGGCAATAATGTCGCCGCGTGCTAGATCCTTGCCGGCCGGCGTGCCCGGCGTCACCTGGAAAGTAACACGTCATTAATTATTATCATCATCTTTAAGTATTGGCAGGAGACCGCCCAGGACAGGCGACGATGGCGCTCTCTTGTGTTAGAGGCCAAGACCCACTTTGGGTCGTTGTGCCAGCGGAGTAAGTAACTATCATCATAAAGTTACTTAAGCTATATATATTTTTAATTAACCCAAGTTAAGTCATATAAGAAGCGCATGATAGGATATAGGGGATTTGGGACCTAGCAGTTAACTTTATATTTTATGTTTACTGTGACGAATGCCTATTCCGTGACAAAGGATTCTTTTGGCCCGTGGCCAATATCTTCTAAGCTTCGAGCTTGTAAAGTGTCAGCTTTTGACAATTTGCACGTTTTTTAGTATTTCGTGTTATCTTGCTTATAATTTCGGGAGACAGCGATATTCACAATTATATAGACTGGCTGAACCTAAATAGCCATTCAACATTTTTGCAAGGTTTAAGATGTAATAAGATTGTTTTTTATTGTATTTGTAATATACGTAACACGCAGTTTCCTTTAGATAACTATGACTTTGAGCAGCAATAAATTGCGGTATACCAGATGTACGAACATCAAAGACAAAGCTGGGCTTGTACCGACAAAGCGAATGAAACACTGGATATCGATTTTCCTTTAATGTTTGCTTGTATTGCTCGAAATACTTCAGTTACGTTTACTAATATAAAGGTACTTCTTGTAGAGTTTATTGATACAAAAGTGGCAAGGTGTTGTTTGGCATAGTTTGGGTTAAACTCGTTATTTCGGATTTGTTGTTTAGTATACAAAAGCTTTGTGTGTGTATTGCCCACTTTACTACCGCCTTCTCTCTACACATATCTAAGATTCCTGTACCCATGAACTCAAAAGGGTTAGGTTGGAAAAGCAAATATCTCATATCGTAGCATTGAACTTGGAGTACCATTGAACTACAGCACATGTATTACAACATTGTCATTGTCACCTGTCTCACCTTCGTATCGAAACTCGACCATGACATACGCTTTTGAGCCAGGCTAAAGACTTCTCACTCAGTGTCTCATGTTTAATAAGTTTTGTTGCAGTGCACATACTCGTATATTGAGAGATAGTGGGTCGACCGGAACGTCAAGCGGTCGTCAAATAGTGCAGAGGGTAGATAACAGACATGTAATTAGCTAGGACGACCTTGCGCGTTAGCAAGGGGGAGGTTGGTCGTGTGCTATGCACCGAGCTTGGCGTACGGCCAGTCTAAATGCGGCCACCGGCTCTCCGTGCCAACCGACGCTGACATTTTTATTGAAAACAACCGGCCGGCGGACGCGGCCCGTCGAATCCACGCATCGATAGCCGCAGATCCATCAAGCCAACGGCTCAATGGCGAGGACATGAGCCTATATTTACACGTGTCCAACGGTACAGACGCCTAGGTTTTAGTGGGCTGGCATTTTTGTGAGCGTCATTTGGACACCCCTGGATTTCGCATGAGGTCGGTGATGAGTACCGCCTGTGTCACCGCTCGCCTGGCACACTTCCACGCTTATCTAACACTTACGCACAGAGTTAATGTGGTACAATAATTTTGTCAAAATTACCGTTTGCCAGTATTTAGCAAAAAATATATCAGAAAACAGCAAGTTAGGTAACGTAAATCCTAATTTCAGAACTTGACTGAATTTGAAAATGATAAAATGTTCTTTGTATGAATTCACAGCGTTTCTTGTTTAGACCTAATATAAAATAGGAAGACCAGATTCTGTATAGGACCATCACAGATGTATATTATAAATGTAGAGTTCGTTTCAGTAAGTCGATGTTGCAACGCAACAGTTCATTTTATAGCAAGTCCATAACATTTTACGAGCCTGTCACCAATGATGTAAATCACAGAACATTTTAGGATTAACTATGCTCGAGAAAGTTTCTAAAGGTTAGCAGAAAAACATTATGTATTCTACACAACATCCTTTATATTAATTTTAAATATACCAAAAATATAAGACCTCGAGACACAAGGTCGATTAATTGGATTATAGATGTTGTCCATCAAAGAATGAACTAATCGCGACGTTAACGTATATTGCTTAGGTCAGCTGATTTATTCTACGTTGTTTGTCAATTTGGTTCTCAGACATACAAAAAATGTTTGTAACGAAATGTAATCAACAGGCCTTTTAACATTCCTATAGTTTGGCACTGTCACAGTTTTGTATCTTAAGTCTGTATCATATGAAAGCGAGTGTCTAATTCTTTGACAAAATATTAACTGTAAAATAGTAAAGTCTACTGTTTAGTTTCTGGCAATGTTTTTTTTTAACCTATTGGTTGTAAAAGTGGGTGGTAGATTTTTTAAGTTCTATTATTGCTTTCGTAGACCGGTTGCCGACACGGTTGATGAAAAGATACAGCGGCAAAAGCTGACCATCACAGGAATAGCAAAATTATACTGCTACGACGCTACGCCGTAGAGCAGTGAATTTCCCGCCTGTCGTTCATTAAAATTAAGTATCTAAAAATCAAAGCTAATATTCCTTCGCAAACGGAAAATAAAAGTGGTAATGATAATCGTTATGGTTTGTTAATCATCCATTCATTATCACTATTAGAATCTACTTTTCGATTTGTTTGTTTTTACGAAGCGCGAATCGAAATTGTTAGGCGAGTATGAAAACAAACTCGCTAACATCGATTGAGTCATCGATTCAGTCTACCGATGAGTTTTATGGTAAAAGCAAAAACGGGCTCAAGGCTACAGACTACAGACTATGATCGTCAGATTTATTACTACTGAGGTCAGCATAGAGTGCATCGAAAAAATAGATACATCCCAGATGGCAGGCGTGTGTTGGTCACTCCTACGCACCGGTCGGTACTTTCATTTATGACGCATATGAAATTAATATGAAGAGTAGATTAGATAAATACTCGAAGGAATGTTTAGTTGCTAAACGTACGTAAACTACATCTAGTTTCATACTCTTTTAAGTGGGCAATGTGTAATCTTCAAACATCGATATGGCATAATCAGCACATGTAACTTATCTGGATTTAAGAAAACCGTCCAAACTTAAATCGCCATTATTGTTTAAAGGAGGTTTAACTGAAAGGCAGGTAGAACTGGGTTAGGTGAGCACGTGATTCTCATTTATTAATTTCTTGCCAATGACTTCTCAACACCTGACGAGTTAGTGATAACTTTGTTGATGTTATTGGAGTACTTATGTGTCGTTGTTAATCTATTTATTGTTAACTAGCAGTTGCCCGCGACTTCGTCCGCGTGGTGTTTAATATTAACCATGAATCTTATCTTCGGATAGCTCATTGAGTCTAAGGCAAAGGTAGCTGCTAGGAAGCTCGGAGTCCTTACCAAGGTGCGGCTGGACTTCACACCGGGACAGCGTTTTATTCTGTACATAGCACATATCTGGCCGTGTGTGGAATACTGCTGTCACATCTGGGCAGGTGCATCCAAATACCAACTCGCACCCCTGGATTCAGTGGAGAGGCGGACCAAAAACTAAATTTAGTCAATATTAAGCACTGGCGTAAAGTGGCTTAAAGTGGCCAGTCTCTCGGTGTTCTACCGGCTACATTTTGGAGGATGTGCGCAGGAATTACATGAAATAATTCACCATCACCATTCTACCATCGGACGTTCAGCCGTACGACAGGAATCTGAACACTGAACTGCATCATCTAAGTAGCGTAGGTATCAACCTTTTTTTTTTAAGGTCAGGAAATGCGTTTATGCACCCCTACGCCGGGCAGTGCAATGGCGTAGGGAGTGTGGGACTCGCTGGCCACAGAAGGTGACCAGAGTACCCACTAAAACCTGACCGCCCTCAAACGTATTACGGCGGGACCGTGGGCACCTGTCGGTTTCGTCCACAGCCCCGCCTGCGTCAGCTGCCAAGCAGCTCCCTCATTAAGGGTTTAGAGTGGGTGGGACAGCAGCATATTGCCGCCGTCTACGACCCACTCTCTTTCGGCGGAGCGGGGGCGCTGAGGGGTCCCCCTCGCGCTCTCGTTCCTTCGCCTCCTTCTGCAACATGACGTGTTCGCAGAAGGAGGCTACGGCTTCCCAGGACCTCTCGCTCCCGATCATGGCGTTAATGACGCCGGGGAGCGTGAGGTCTCCGCCAATACGTAGGTATCAACCTACATTGTGAAAACGCAACATTATACTTTGATCGCCAAACTGTTAGTATTTAAAACAGAACACTGTCGAAATTTTTAACCATTTTTTTTCTATTTGATGTAAGGTCCAAAGATTTTGTTATATTTTACGGAATTAAAAAATCATGTCTAGAACAAAAGTTACAGACAATAGCTTGTAACAGTAATAATGGATGCTTCGAAATTAACCATTTTCAAACCCCAACTTCGGATCGAAAAAAATGTTATATGTACTTGTTATGTACTCAATTAACTAAATTAAATATCAGAATGTCCTAATTATTTTGCATTTCTTCTTTGCTTTTGCTTGTAACATTGCTCGTAAGATGATTTTTCGGTTACCCTTATTACTTGTGTTCGCGATATCTTCTAAACTATTCGTCAGATTTAAATAAGGTCAAGGACGATTTTAATCTACATTAAATTCTCCTGATAATAGACACACTTATTTGGATAAGGATTAATATTTAAACCAAAAAAATAACGCGGCAAATTAAGTGCATATTTTAATTGATTTTCAAAAAACAAAAAGTGATTATTGTGAGAAAACCGTAAAAGATAAACATATGCCATCGCTGACTTTTTTGTAGAACTTTTTTAGATCTACAAATGTCTCGTACATCATTTTTATATAACTCGAGCGGTTTCCCAGCGTAAGCCAATAAAAAGGAAAATTTAATGAAATTTTGCGACAGGGTCCAGAAATGCGTTGTTTATTCCTATTTCCTAAACATTGCTAAAAATAAATTATAGCCTATGTTAGACACAAAGAACGTAGCTTTCTAATAGTGAAAGAATTATCGAAATCGGTTCAGTAGATTTTGAGTTATTTCAATACAAACAAAAATCCAAAAATCCAAAAATCCAAAAATACAAAGTTTCTCTCTTTATAATATTAGTATAGATAAGGCACACCATAATATCTACTAATTAACACACGAGCCGAATGATTCGTAACGTTTGATTGAGTAGGTGTCTATCAATTTATAAAAAGAGTATTACGAAGAAATTTGGTGATTTTTCTCCAATGCCTGGGGGCAATAAAGTTATTAAGTACATAGTTTAAATATAACACGCTCGAAGGATTCAAGAACAGCATTGATAAAATGACACTTCTTATTGTTTTGATTCGTGACCTAGCGGCGACGCGACTGGGAGCCTAGAAGCCGGCTTTCGTTATAAATAAACCAGAATTAACAACAACCGCGTGACACTTCTAGTTGACTCACTGCCACTTCGACATATCTTTGTATTCATGCATACGATCTGTAATTAGTGACAAAAACGAGAGAATTCGTTCGAATTGAATAAGAGCTAAATATATTGAATAATTTTTAGCTCTTGCTCTCTTTAAAACAGTATTTATGTCAACTTTATCACTATGTTCCGGTATTCGGGACTTTAGAATTAAAATAAAATCTTTTTCACTTTCTAGAGCAACTCTACTAAAGACTAATGGACTGTCTTTGATCAAATTGTATGCAAAATTAACAGCAGTGAAAATAAAATAGGTCGATGTGAGATTTTGTCGCCAGCTGTCGAACGACTGTGACCGATACTTGTCCCAAAATATATTATTAGTGCTTTCAGCGATTTATCACAATTCCACTAATTAATATTGGATATAGCAAAGAATTCTCAAATAAATTATGTTATGTTGAAAATATTTTGATATGTTCTATGAGGTTGAGATATTACTCAACTGTACTGTTGTTAAGCAAAGCCTATGCCATATTTGCATGTCTGAAAATCTAATTGGATGCTGTTTTGAAGAACGTCCTCTCTATGTATAAGCTGCTGCATGCATAAGCAGTAGCTTTTTTCACCGTTTAACTGCTATGGGGTACCGTATCAGTTAAAAAATTACTTGGTAGTTAAGTACTAAGCATATTTTAAACATGAGTACAAAGAAACAAAGGATTCCTCTAAACATAGCGCCCACATACACCTTCGGGTCAACCTTATTTATAAGATCCAGGCGTTTGAAGGATGCGTGTGTCCTTCCTAAGTTCATCGAAAAGTCGCAAAGTGTTTAAAAGGAAAAAGTGTTTGTCCGAATATTACGAGTAAGTTGATTGTTTACGCCGGTTGTTGTGTTGACATGGGCCGAGTGTCAATGGGAAGGGCGTACCCTGGTGACGATGAGCGGGGTGGCGAGGTCGGCGCCGCCCACCAGCCGCAGGCCCCAGTTGATGTCGCGGTACTCCCGCCTCAGGGTCACCACGAACGTGTGCAGTCTGCCCATCGTGTAGCCGTGTGCACTGCGCGACGCGCGCGCCCTATGCGCGGACGATACTACCACTACGGCGAGACGCGACGTTATGCGCGCAAAATTAGCCTCACCCGAAATCCCAATACTCCCCCTTCCCCCGACCTAGCCTCGTAACCCTGCCTTCCTTCGCAATCGACCCAATTCCTACCACGGAAACTGAACGACGATTAACATCTGATTTTCCAGCAGTATCCTGCCGTGCGCCCGCGCGTTACTCGTAAACGATCAAAATACAATTTATGCAATGCTCGCTCTATATGCTAGTCGATGTTAGAGGCTGGCGAATATATCGGAGATGTCACGATACTGTAACATTAAGTGCGTTAACAGTAGACCTATTTTGCATTGACGATACAGAAATAGAGCATTAATAATTAAATGTAAGGGCAGAGGCGAGGTATTGGCCATTTGGCAGGCCGTGAAATGCGCGGGCGGGGACGGATGATATATTGCTCTGTATATGCAATTGTTAAAGACGATTAGAAGGCAAACATACATTAACGAAGATTAGTATTATAATTAGAATATACTTTCAGTTTCTGCGATGATGCTGCTGACAGATTTATTGAGGTCTAATTCCAAACCGGGTAACGACTCTTGGGACGTGTGACATTTTGCGAGGATAAAATAATTTAAAAACTTACTCGACGTCTTGCGAAACTTCTCTTTTCATCGTCAGGGTCCGGCCTCTGATGCGGAACTCTCCAGAACGCTGGTCGCTGGTACATTGGCATGCTTGGGTAGTCTTAGATCTTGGGTGCTGCGTAAAAAGATTTAAATGTAAAAGTTTTTAAAAATTTAATAAAATTCTTTATAGGCCATCTTTACATATCTGCACATAATATTTATTAAAAAATAAACACTAATTCACGGAAATCAGCATATATTTATTTTCTTCAATAAAACGAGCATTACCTGCAATAAATATTATAAACTTTGGCAAACACTCCGACGTTGATATCAGTGTTGGAGTAAAAGTAATAAAAACATGTTTACAGCACTCAACAAGCGTGCGGATCCATAGAAAATCTGGATGTGGGTGGTGCGCGAAAAGGTCCACGTAATAAATTATCACTTACGAGGGATGGTGTAAAACAGAAGTGAAATAGTGGAACTGTTAAAGTGGAGAAAGTGAAACTCACCAGAGGGCGCGCGTCGTGTCGCCGTCGACGTCGCCGCTGGTATTATCCGAAAGGAATAATTCCCGGCGAATATCGGGAGTGTCTATTTTTCGCGTCGGAGTATTCGAGCGAGACGTCGCTTCGACAGCGCTCGCTTGCGTGATTTACACGCGCGCCTTTACGCCCGCTCTGTTTCTGGGCCGCACAGAAATTCGCAATAATTCCTTCCCAGCGGCCGACACCGCCTGACACCGCCCCGCGGTTCATTGCTCCCGATATTTTGTCAGAGCGAACTCTTTTGATATTCACGACGACTTATATCGTGATTATTTATGTTCCTCTTCAATTAATTTAAACGGGCGACGGTTCAATTCCAAAGAGATTATTGCTCCCACAGTCGAGGAGGAAAACACAATTGTATAAAAACAAATTTTTAAAACCATCTTTTGAAAGAAGTTTGGTTTGTAAAAATATATAAAAATAAAGCATTAAAAGTAATATTAAAAGGGCACACTATTTAAATGAAATAAAAACACAATCATTAATTAACAAATTGCCTATAATCGTTGTTATCAGTTTGTTGATGTACAAAATGATGTCCGTAAAATTAAAATAAAAACCAGTTGAAGACATATTAATTAAAAACACATTACAATCAAGCAACAATAAAAAGGTAGATAAAAAAACAGATCGTTGACAACTAAATGCAATTTGTAACAACCAAATAACACTCCGATAACCAAATTATTTACAAGTTTAATATATTTAGTAAATAAACTTCATAGAAAATAAATTCTAAATAAATTTCACTATAAATTATTAACTGTTAATGAGAAAATTACTATAATGAGTAAAAAGTTACTAACAGTTTAATCAGAAAGTGTTTACTTACAATTTAAAGATTTTATTTGATCTTCGTATAGAGCATATTATTTCTGACAAAAAAAACTCAAGAACGCCAAGCTTAAACTTTTGCATTTCATTCTTATAACAAGCAATATTAATTTAAACTAAATATTTTAATAACCATATTAAAGATATTAAAAATAATAAATGTACATTTTCTCTAAGCTATAACTAATAGCCTCTTAACGGAACTATAGTAATTCATTTGTCAATTACAATAAAAAATTGATCTATGGTATCATAGCATTATAATTCTTAACTTTTAAAAAATAGAGCTTAAAATGTAATGACCAGTACATGAGATAAATTCGATATTCAAGAGCTTAGAAATCTAATAAAGCAGGTTTCGTGTCTCGCGCGCATTTAATTAAAGAGTACATAAGTTTTACAAATCCTGTGTCTTTGGGTTTCTCTAGACCTCGAAGCAGTCTGTTCTTCATCACAGCTACGAATTCACGATTACTGAGCTGACCGTCCACTGCGGAGAAATAATTTAGAATTATTAAAATAATTTAAATATGACGAATTCACTCCCTTATGCATAATCCATCCATAGTTTACTCTACCTCTGTAATACGAGTACATGCGTCGCCAGCCGATGATTTAGTTGAGGCCTAGCGGTTGGTTGCTATCACTAATATGGTTTCACGTTTTCATTTTTATATTACATTTTAACTTAACTTAACGCCCTGTTGATACTTACTGTTCTCATCAAATATAGTGAAGACAACATTGATGACGTGGGGGTGCAGGTCGACGTGCGCGACCGTGCGCGCCACGTGGCGCAGCGTGGGCTGGTCGATGGACGCGCCCGCGATGTGGTAGAACGTCAGCGCGGTGTCCACGTCGTTTATGTTGTTTAGCAAGTGGAAGAATTTCAGGTAATCGTCTTTGGTAATACCTACGCCGTGGTCACGGAACCTAATAGAAGAACTTGATATATTAGTAAAGGTTCGCGTATTTTCGAGCACTGATAACAAGTTCCAGTGAAATGTTTCGTTTGATGAGTGTGGTGCCGGAGGCCTCATTTTAGTCCACTTTCCCTTCCTATCCTTTTCTTATAAGGAAACGATGGGAAGGGGAAGTTGATGTGGCGGAGGAGGGGACGCATAGCAAGAGTAATTATCCTCTTGCTGTGTGTCTCCTCCTCCGTAGATTAACGGTAGGCAACGCATCTGCAATTGCAGATGTCTATGGACAGTGGTCCTTCGCTATTTCAGCAAATCCAGGTGGCCGCTTGTTCGTTTACCACTTTATAATTTTAAAAAAATGACAATTTTAACATACGAATATAACTTTCAATAACTGAGGCAATTCCAACTTTATAAAAGTATCTTACATTTTCTTAACTCGTTTAAGCATCCTCGCCTTCTTCTTGGCAGGGTACCCAGCGTATGCCAACAACAGTTCTGCAAAGTCAGCCTCGGTGATACGACCATTTTCATCTGGAATTTACAAATAAGTTATCAACATACATTATCCACGTAAAGGAGCACAACTTTATATGATTTCAAAGAGTTCAATGTGTTACCTGGCTGTTTTCTCTGGAATTCCAGAGACAATATTTCTTTCTGCAATTGCTGTTGGAAGTCGAGAAACTTTTCGATCGTCAACTTTTCATTTAATTTCGGTCCGAAGAAGTATGTGGTCAGTGCTGAATTGATACCCTGGAAATAGAAGTAAGCGGTTATTTTAATAAATAATATTAAATTACTGCACTCGCGTGACTATAAACTTCTTTCTTGAATCGTTAATGTCTTGTCTGGGCATATTTACAATCTATGGTGGAAGTTTGATTTGTCCTTTTTATTGTTGACCTTCTTGACAAGTTCTGACCTTGAATGTGTTGCCAGTGTTGGCGTGGTCGCGATGCCGGGATCCGATGCTGCTCTGCTGGCGGATGAGCGCGGCCACCTTCTCGAACTCCTCGCAGTCCACGTCCCCGTCGCCGTTAAGATCGAACATGCGGAAGGCGATCTCGAAGTGACGACGCGATGCTAAAATGTGGTAAAACTTTTTACAACTCTACATATCTGTCGGATGATTTGGTGTTATCTATTCAAGTGGTAATATAAGGAAAAGTAGTAATTGAATATTTTTTTAAAATCTTGTATTAATATTTTTAAAACTTGTAATGTATGAATCGGATTTTGTGGGTTTAACAAAAATAGCTGTAAATATTTTCGTGGTGTACATCATTTGAAAAACATCTGACAAAATTTAGTTTATAATGCATCATGTATTTTTATGGCTTTGTAAGACGTGATCTTAATCAAATTTTATCTAAAGCCTTCTAACATAAAATATTTCAATCGCATCATTAATTTTAATTACTCAGTTGTCTGGGAGTCTAGAACATGCGTAGCGAGATAGAAAATCATTAAGTTCGCTCATGCTCAGTCCGCGCAATCTCAGAGATGCTGCGTGAAAGTGCTCCTGCCAAAACAACATCCTATGTCCGGTCCCTTGCTTACAAACGCATAAATGCGTTCATGAACTTTCCAAACAAGTGTTAATTTCGTCCCTACCTTCTTCCCACATGTTGCTTTACAATGTTATTTTCCGTGAAACGTGTTCGAGCCAAAGTGAAGACGAAAGCTTTCTATTGCTTGCGATGTGGCGCCAAAACAGCCGCCTTCTTATTTTGGGCGATGCTTTATATGATTGTAATGAGACTGACCGTGTTCAAGAGTGGAGAAAGCAAACAAGTGAAGGACTGGTCTATTATACCTGACAATTACACTAAGTGGCTGGTAAATCATTGGATTGTTTTAAAGTATTTGTTTACATTGTTGATTCACCATCGGTGATTAAATTAATTTGTATTAACTTGAATTTATGCGGGTTATATATTTTTTTAGATGCAAGGCCCAGTTTTAGGTGACGATAGCCCGGAAGAAACAACAAACAATTTACTAGAACCTGACAATGTGACACTATCCGAGCTAGAGACACGGACCGCCCGAGTCCAGGAGGTCTGTCGGGACCGCTCTCTCGACTCACAGACGATCAACAACAAAGAGTTCTTCGTCGACCACGCACACAACCTCGTCTGGTGCAATATCTTCAAAGCTGCAAGCTCTGCGTGGTTATACAATTTCAATATTTTAGGTAATTCGATTAGCTACATTAACTGTTGAAGGTTGAAATGATTCGTATAATTATTGAATTCCTCAAGAAGTGATAATAAACGTTACTTTATTATTTTTAGGCGGTTACGACAAAAAGTTTCTGGCACGAACCCGACACACGCCTTTGACGTTAGCACGCAAAAAATTCCCTCGGCCCAGTGAAGAGGAACTGAGAGATGCTATCACCACACCCGGGGTTATATCTCTTTTAGTCGTACGAGAGCCATTCGTCAGACTACTATCAGCTTACCGCGACAAACTGGAACACATCTCACCGCCTTATTATAGAAAACTTGCCAAAGCTATCGTAGCGGAACACAGAGAAAAAGCGATTAAATTTTTAGGACCGATCAGGAGTTATGGGCCTACATTTTACGAGTTCGTGGCTTACTTGATAGCAAAGCATAAGGCGGAAGGTCTTAATATGGTGTATGATGAACATTGGGCGCCGTATTACCGATTCTGCTCACCGTGCGCTGTCAACTTTACGGTAATAGCTAAAGTTGAGACTCTGTCAAGAGATTCGGCGTACGTGATACAGCAACTGGGTCTGGGTCAAGTGTTGGAAAGGAGAGTGAGAGATCGAAGGACTAGACTTCGTACTGTAATGAACAAATCACGCGATGGCAAGAACACATCGGCCCTGCTCAGACATTACTTTGGCCAGCTTAACGAAAGTATGCTCAATGACTTGTTACAAATATACGGCATAGATTTCGAAATGTTTGGATATAAAACAAATATGTATAAACGTTACGTAAAACACAAAAAAATTTAAAGTTTCTATATATAGCGTCGCCACATATGTTTGTAAAATAGCGTATTTCTCTATTTAATATTTTTCTGAGAATTCATACAAAATCTAAAGTAAGACTTTTGAAAAGAATACATATTGTTTTTTTAAATATGCACATCACTGAACCTCTATATTCTTGTAATTGAAATCTATTCAATAAAATGAAGCACTTACTTGATAGAACAGTGAGCAGGAAGATGTAATCACTGAAAGTGATGAGGCCGGAGGAGCCGAGCTTGTAGAAAATCGAATCTTCGTCAAGATCTAGGTTAAGTCGTTGAGTGATACTCTTGAAAATAAAAACAATTTAAATAATTAATATTTTATGAATATATAAATTATTAGCGAGTTAAATTTTAAAGCAGATTATTTTCTATTCACCTACTCGTTATTTCTATTCTATTCAGTAATTAATAACTACTAAATATTTTTGTATAAACTATACTGTAATACTATATTTAATTCCTAAATATGTTGTGATTTCATTATCTATATTTTTAAAGACTACATGTGCTCAATTGTGTAGTTTCTTTTTAAAAAGTCAAACAAAAAATGAATCAATAGCTACCAAAAATAATGTGTGGCATGTACCTAACTTGGTCCTTTTGCCCTAAAGCAAAATCGCA
This sequence comes from Papilio dardanus tibullus, assembly GCA_013186455.1. Classification (NCBI taxonomy): domain Eukaryota; kingdom Metazoa; phylum Arthropoda; class Insecta; order Lepidoptera; family Papilionidae; genus Papilio; species Papilio dardanus. The sequence continues at coordinate 74,834 of QDHC01006557.1, read as the reverse complement.
TATAGCTATATTGTAACATGCTATAGGGTAAGCTAAGTGTAATATGTATTTATATTTTGTTGTCTCTACCTTTCTAAGTGAAATTGGATAATTTATTATTGTGAATTAAAATTAAGGGTTTAGCAAAAATTTAAAATTAAAATATAAAAATTACATATTAAGAAGTCGTTCAATAATTTTATAGATATGTGTATATTGTTACATCGGTTTTTTTTACACAATATTATTTTTATTGTATGATTAAATTTAATAATAAAAAAATCAGAATACTTTTAAAAGGAGGGAATATATTTTTATGTTCCATTTTCTTTACAATTTTACCTCTTGCACATAAATATTACGACACAATATTATTGTCCAAAAATACTATTGCACATTTTTTTGGTTTATACTCGATTATAGTACGTAAAACAGAATTAATGTAACTTAAATGTTCAATTTATTAACACGTTTTAAGGATTTAATTAATAAATGTTTACAAACAATAAAGTTTTAAAGATTATTATGTTTTATTTCTATTTTATTTTTATTTAAACGTTTAAAACCTTGCTAAACCCTCAAGAAACCAAAAAGACTGCGCCAAAATCTACAAAACGTGTGCAAAGAAAAATATTGCTTTCAAATTCTAACTTCTATAAGGAGGAATCTAGGAAAATTGAATTGATTAGCACTGGAAGGTAAGTCATCTGTGCATTTACTAGAAGAATTTGATACAGTGTGAGCTGAAAAGGCGAAGAATAGAAAGGACAGTACCTCATCGATGTTCTGAAAAGACAAGAAAGTGGTGTGAGTGGTTAAAGACAGTGCCGGTGCGGTAGTACTCGAAATAAAGCCTGATATAAATATATTCATGTATATATCGACTACTAATGCCCTTACAAAAAGTTTACACATTGCTGTTATTTACAAATTGACATGCATTATATATTTTTTAAACAATTTTACCTACATATTCAGTAAAAACGCTATGCATCTAGAACAGTAACAGACTAGACCTAGACATTACACTATTCAAGACCTATCTAGATTTTTTTATAAACTCCGTATATCAATAAATAATACATTAAATAGTAATTTAGTGGTCACATTAATCATTTAACACTAAACTTAGAGCCATGATAATTTATCCTTCAAAGTTTGTGGAAAAAATTAACAAAACTAGTCTTACCTTAGGATCATATCTTCTATACTGATCTAAGCCCAAACCTGTAAAAATATAACTGTTAGCAACTATAGTTAATGTATAGTAAACTAAAGAAAGATGATATTAAAACTTTCCATGACCAATAAAGAATTCATATACAAAATTATGAAGATAGAAAAAGTACATTTAAGCCCAGTGGATAATAAATACAATTAATATAATTATCTTAATCTCGAAAAGTTTATCTTACAAACAGCTTTACCAATTTACATTACCAACCTACAGCTACAAAGAATTTTAAATAAATATTACTATATATTTTTTTTAATTTTAATTTACCATCAGGCTGTTTGACTCCGGGTGTCATGGAACGTAAAAAGTCGTCAGGTGTCATGAAAACTTCATGCTGGTCGTGATGTTGCGCCTGTAGGGTTGCAAAGTATCTGAACACCTTATCAGGTGTTGAATATTGTCGCATGCGGTTCTCATACTCGATTATCTGATCCCGCAGCAATCCAAATAAAGGTAAATGGTTAGTAATAACCACCAGCTCAGTTCAAAGTTATGAAGGGAGGGTAATTTTAAATGTTATTTAGAAACCAATTGATAGATATTAATTCATGTTAATTGAATTTTGATAAAAAGCATGAATAAGCAGGTAAATATAAATATTCCAAAATGTTAATAAAAGTCTTTTGGTTACTTCAGACTGTAATGTAGTCGATTCTGTTAGTATTGTGAATGTTTTATTCAATTTATGACACAGTACTATATTTATTTATGTTTGATGTTAATCCTAACCATGTAATATGATACTTTTTCACATGTCTCTGACTAAGCCTATGCCCTGTTAGTAAGAAAAAACCATAAATAAAGCCAACTAAAAATATAAAATACCATCAGGCTGCTTCATGCCTGGCGTGATTGCTCTCAAGAAGTCATCAGGTGTCATGTAAACTTCAGTATTCTCTCCAACACTCAATTTAACAGTTGCAAAATAGCGAAATATCTTGTCCGGAGTTGAATATGATCTCATACGGTTTTCATATTCTATTATCTATATTGCATTGAAATAAAAATAAAATCATAGTAGCAAAGAAATAATAAAAAAAATATCTCATTAAAAAAAATTATTGCTTACCTTTCTGTCTCTAAACCCAATCTTTTCTCTTCTATATCTTTTCTTTTTTGTGTCAACTTCGCTGTCCGATTCAGTTTCGGTTATTTGTTCTGCAGCAGTAATTGCAGGAAATACTTGGTGTCCAAGCCTAAAATATTATAAATTTACTTTCATAGTTTTTTTAATGATGAAATGTAAGGTGCGATTGATAAAAGAAAAATAAAAAATGGTCATGTACTAAAAATAATCACTTACCAAAACCTATAAGATGTATAAGTAACTGCACTAAACAAGATAGAATACAAGAAATATTTATAAGAAATTCTATAAACGTTTTTATGGTTATTTTGGTGTGTGTCTGTAAAATAATTCTTATTGAATTGTAACGTTTTATTTACACTTCCTGGGACTATAATTTTTGATACATCTCCAATTTTTGGTAATTTTGTTATTATTGGTATTCCCCGTGCCCCGACTGTACAACAACGTGAAGCGAAACAGTACATTTTTAAAGGGTGTTATATAACAATGTCTATTATATTATTTTGCTCGTAAACAGCTAATGTTTTGTATTTTAATTTGTAACGAAATTCTTATCAAAAATACATTTCCATTTTTGACGTCCATAAACAGCTGACACTGACAGTGACAATGTCAAGTTGAAAGTTGAGCAGAGTAAAACTGTGTTGCTGCCATATAAACTTTTGGTTCCCGACATATGAACATCTAAATGATGCAACGTCGACGTAATGGACTGCTCAAAATAATATTTGGCGAATTGAAATTGATTTGATTATAAAGTATTAGTTAGCTCATTATTAGGATCCCTAGAGAGTAGAACCAATGAACCAGAAAATATATACAGTAGGCATAGAATGTCTTCGTTTGTATTTTTTCTCGTGATCACATTTGGAGAAAATAAAGCCGAAAATATCTTTTAAAAGTTATAGTTAGCAAAAAATAGAAAAAAAAATAAAAACATTTTTAATTTCCCTACAAACGGTTTTACATTTTATATAATGGCAGTATCGTAGAACGTGTCTATTACGAAAATATTGTCTATGGTGCAGTGTGCTGTGAAGGAAAGAGAAAAGCAGAAGCACAAAACGATCGAAAAAGATGTTTGATATTTTCTTTGAATTATTTTAAAAATTGATTGGTTTGCGTGTGAACACATTTCGATTGTAATAAAGGTAAATTTCTTTTAGTGTTTAGTAAATAGCAAAAGTCGATAGTTTAGAAGTTAAATTATATTACAATTTAAATCTGCACATTTCATTGCGTACGCAATAGAAAGGAGTGAGTTATATAACCTTGAATCACGGGATCTTAGTATTGATCATTAGTAGTTACAATATAAGTAGATTCCAGGTAAGTAATTTTATTATCAATAAAATGCGTAAAGGCGATTGACGTTACAATTTGTTAAGGTTGCGTTACACCGAACGATATCAATGACATTCCGATAAGGGAGTAATTTTGTTTCACAGAATAAATTATCTTATACTTAGTAAATCTTATTATCATTATTGTGTTTCGTAGTCAATTTTAATGAATCCCAGTTTAATGTAAACTAGAAAGATAAATTTAGATTTGTACCAGTAACCTTGAATATACCATGACGAGCGCCAAGTTCTCGAAATATTGGAAGATACCAAGTTTTTTGAGGATTTAATTCGATTTTTTTATGAATATCATGAATTTTATATACATGATTATTAATAAAGTAGGTTATACAGAATAATAAAGATAATCCAATAAGTATTAATCTAATTCTTCTCTCAAGGTTTTCTAACAGTAAATGTTTTTAACTGGAGGAGATTCAATTGTATTTCAAGCATTAACCAAGTTATGTAACTTTGATATTGAATATTCATTTCTTTTAATAAATCTTAATTATATTATCATAAAAGGAGAGCAAATAAAATTTATGTAGTTTTCCTTAGGATTTGTATTCTCTGATACCTTTAAACAGTATAAATTGGTGTGCAATTTAATTTGCTTGTCGTAGTGCCAATTAACTGGTGCAATGAGAGTAGTGACCTACATTTTGACTGTATAATTGAATTTTATCTAACAACCATGGCATACTTGGACAATCCATTGTTATGTTGAATTATAATTGAACAAGATATGATAATTGCTTTCGGTCTATATGCAGTCAAACCTGGATAAGAAAGAAGCCTCTATAAGTGAGAAAAATAATCCTTAGACAGTTTTATATAGGTTTGACTGTGCGTAATTTAATTTTTAATTTCTATTTATTGATTCCGAAGAATGTTAAATCTTACAAGTTTATTTGGAAAATGCCAGTGAAAGTATAAGTGATTTATAGAGAAAACTCACCAGAGCATATTTAGTAAATATTATAATTACTTATTTAAGCTATTTCCTTAGTCAATGGGTCAGTCCACAGTCATTCTGATATCGGGCCTAATAAGGGAATACCCTAAAAGGGTAAAAATCCATATTCCTATTTACTTGTGAATAAAATTATAAATGTTGTCCCCAGGTCCATTTTAGTAATCAGCCCATAGATAAATAAACATGCATCGTGCAAGACTTGTGCTTCAGACATCTAACAAATTAGGCAATACGGAAAGATTTGCATCATGGCTTTTAAACAAACCACAGGTAAGTTTTTTTACTATTGTGCAATTATTTGTAGATTCTATGTCATGTTCTTGATAGCCTGAATATATTTATGTAACGAGAAACTGCAAGTCATATTAGTTATTATTATAATATAATAACAATTAAGTTTTGTAATCTTTTTACTTATCTATTCTCATATTGACTGCCAAGCCTCCTAAATTGATAACAATATCTTTATATGGTGCAATAATTGGTATTTTTTAAAATAAAGAATAACATGAAAGTTTTATTCCACTGCTGTGACATTTGTATACATATTGTAGTTTTTTATGTATTAAAAAGTGGCAAACGAGCAAGAGACCACCTTGATTCGCTGAAATAGCGAAGCGACCGCTGCCCATAGACATCTGCAGATGCGTTGTAGTCCCCTTATACAATATACAAGTGTTATAGATTACAACATTTATGTTTTTTTGCATATAGAGTGCTGCTGTAACAGTAAATGCCCAAAGGCTGAAGAGTTCAACAGCAGCAGAGCCTTTTCTCAATGGTTCCAGTTCCGCCTATGTAGAGACAATGTACAATGCATGGCTCTCTGACCCCAACTCTGTACATGCGGTGAGTTATAGTTTTATCTATTTTAGTATTATACAGGATGTTCAATAATTATCTGTACAAGGGAAAACAACTGAATGTTAGACACAACATTTTTGGACACCATGTATATCATCATAGAAATTGTATAAAAAAAATAATTTGATAATGTTTCATCAAGAGCTAGTAATGCGATTTAGACACATTATTATGATATACCTTCTCGTCTCCCCATAGTCTAGACCTTGTTAATAACAACATGGACATAGATAGTATAATTGATTACAGATGTGTTTATGTCTCAAGTATGTAATGTATAATATTTACTTTCAATCTCGAAGGGAAAAGAATAATACTGGGATTTAGAAAGGAATTTGGTTCAAGTATAACATTTTATATAAGTTATGTCAGCTCTACTAGACACTATGTAAATACATCGTATTTGGTATTCTTCATTAATTAACGCCTATTGTTTTAGTTCAAATATTGTGTAATATTGTTTCGCTTGTCTTTCTTTCACTTGCGAGAGTAATGTCTTTTGTTTTATTCAGTTTTAGTAAGAAAAGAGTCATAAGAATAAATTAGTTTCATGAACACAAGGTGCAGACAAAAGGTTCTAGGTATTTCTGTTGATGTTATCAGGATCTGCAGTAGTTCAATATTTTTAACATAACAATATTTAAGTGACAAATAAAATTTAAGAAAACGAAATTGTAAAATCGTGCAAGGTTAATTTGCAGTCGAGCACTAACAGTATCCAGTTATTACCTGCTTGGTTGTGGTCGCGATGCTAATCCGCAAACAAGCGGACACATGCTGACATTGTGTCGCCTCATGACTACAGTACAAAGCCAAGGACAATATGTCTCGTAGCTAAATATACAACCAAAGAATTTAATTTCCTTCCCACTTGGTTCGCATACCATACAGAACACGGTATCAACAAAAAGTAATATGTATGTGTGTTGACATGACAAGTTTTCGATATTTCATTCCAATTCCACGATGAAAAATAGAGCCTTTGACTGTTCATCAACTGGCTAATGTTTTCGAGTGAACAATGTTATTTTAAATAGAGATTCTGGAAAGTCCTTATGTCCTATTGTCTGATAATGTCAATAAAGATTGATAATAATTGATGATAATCCAATAAAGACGTAACATCGGTAAATATTACAAATCAAGATTGCTCGGTATTATACAAGCCATAATATATGCCTAGTCATTACCTAAAGGTTTTTCTTCTAATGAATGATTTTAAGATCATATTGTCTGCGTTCTTATCTAGACGAAACGTCGTAAATAGTACTTTATATTTCTCACATTTTAAGTCCTTTACGTAATATTACGTAATTGTGAGTCATATGTTTATTTGGTGCATAGTCTTGGGACGCGTTCTTCCGCAATGCGACCGCGGGCGCGCAGCCCGGCGTCGCGTACACCCCGCCGCCCAACTTAGCGCCTTATTCCAAGAATGAAATTCCTCTTACGTCACTCGTTCCCGCCTCCGCCGGTATGCCCTCTATCGCATCAGGTAAGTTGGGACGTATATAAGGAACCTATTATAAGGTTTCTTGATCATTGTCAGTTTATTCGTTAATGTTAAGTCAGGGCCTGTTTATGTTTTAGAATACTACGATGATATAATAATGCCATAGGTTCTATTGTGAACTTACTGTAGTGTAGTTCGACCCACGATGGGCTCCATTTTCCGCCACTCACACATATCTTTGAATTTCTTCGCCGATATGTGCAGGTTGCATCACGATGTTTTCCTTCACCCTAAGAGGGTCGGGTAAATATTGTGAACTTTTGATTTAAAAAGCGTTTTATTATATAGACCAGAAAAGAATCCTAATAATCTTACGATAAGTATTTTTAACTAGCATAATAATAACAGGTTCTCCCATCAACGAAAAGATCATCGACGACCATTTGGCGGTGCAGGCTATCATCAGAAGCTACCAGGTGAAAACTTTACCATTTTATACATAACACGAAAACTCGCTATACAATTTATTATTTTTTGCACAGTTTAGTCTAATACCGACCCGTTGCTAATGAAGTCATTGTAATTATACACCATCGACTATATCTATGGTATAGATACAGCTAGATTTATTTTGTGTACTTGTTTTCATGTAAAAGACTTATTAAAATAATTTAATTAAAAGCTGTAAAAACTCGCTAAAAGATTTTTATAACAAATATCTCAGATTATTTCCCTATACGTTTAATCCCTTCTTAATGTTGCAGTTTTTTTAATAACGTTATAATTATTAAAAAAAATATACATCGAAATGAACTATTTGTTAGTCATATCAGGGATATCTGTATTCTAGGAGGTAAATGGAATTTCTGCAATGGAATAGTTCAAACAGCTAACATCTTATAATTGGCGATGTGCACGGACAGTGTCGAGATACATTTATGTGCTAAATGATATATTGGTTATATTTATCTACTATTTAGTGATGCATTTTATAACAAAGGTATGAAAAGGATGTAGTGTCGTACTGTCTCGCTCGTAGAGATATCGATTCAATGTCTTACTCATGCCACTAACCAAAAATACACGCAAGTTGAATTTCCACAATATATGAGAAAGGAAGTTTTATAAATTAAGATGGCAAAAGTACGTTTGGTCATTGGTATAATTAAGGCATTGGATTTGGATAAAAGGATTCGTAAAACTTAACATGTTAGAATGATTTGCCAATGTGATATTTTTACTTACATTAGAGTTGATTGCTGTGCGACCCGGCGACACGTCTGATACGAAGTTAACCAAACAGGATCATAAAAAAATATTGAAAAAAACTATAAACTGCTAAATCGAATATTGATCTCATTAATTTACAATTTGATAAATAATATGCTTGAAATTATATAAATCATTTCGTATTCCTGTTTTCTGGAGTTAAACCCACCATGGTAGTAAATTTTTCATCAGATTTCCTTAAAATTAGGTTCGAATAAGGAAATCCCCTAAAGTAAAAACTTAATATTTCCTTAAACATATCAAATTAAATGCAGTATTTGCGTTAGTTGGAACTGGTTTTGGTCACCAGAATCATGCGTCATGAACACTCAAGCAATTTCTCACCAGCTTAATTATTTATATGCTATGTGCATTTTATGTGGCTTTTTTAACAGCTAAATGTTTATTTTGCCCTGGACCTAGGACAATATCACTAGTAGGTTGGTTCGGATAGTTAAAATGAATCAGAAATATGTTTTAACGCTTGTATAGTCTGTTGTGTGTATATGAGTCGCCTGGTCGTACAGTGAGATAGTTGTGGGTAAACGATGTGGTGGGGGGTGCGTGGCAGGCTCGAGGTCACTTGGCGGCGGACGTGGACCCCCTCGGCATCACCACGGCCAACCTGCCCGAACTGGGCTTGCGCGCCCCCAGCTCCGAGCTCATCATGAGGAAATATTTCAATTTCGGTACGCGGAATCTTCGGAATCTCGACCAAGAAGAGACGAGTACAATCGTTTGATAACGCCCCAAAGGTTTGCGTCGTCACCGTATCGACCGACCGAGATATCCGTGAAGTAAATGTCGCCACCCGCGCCATACCAACTATATTGACAGACTTGATAGCAATCGCTTGACATTTCAATAGGACGCCTGTAGTTCCATGCTTGTTCCACTTTGGTACAACATCTAATTAATAGCAGTCAAGAAGTTAAGCAATTATAGTTACTAGTAACTCCAAGTAGATAGAACAGACTTTATTGGATAGAGCGTTTGCTCTCTCACAGATTCAGATATAAATAATTTACAATCAAGCTATTTTTGAGATAAACTTTTACGGTGATGACGCATTCCTATGTTGTGTACTGACCTTTCACTGTTGCGTTGCGTGTCGCGTGTTGCGTTTTCATAAAAACGATATTATTGCATACATTTTGAATAACATATTAACGTTGTATCAAGTATTGTACTCGTGTTACTGGAATGCCCTATTGAGAGCTTCATAAATCATTATTGGGAATCAAAGAGGTGTCTGAGACTGCGCATGTATGTGATAATATTGGCATAAGAGTTAAACTAATTTGTTTGCAGTAGCTGTTCAAAGTAGCGTAGCTGTTACTCGAGTTCGTGAATCATAAATGCATCAATTTGAGACATCACATTGTACTCTCACTATTCATACGAGATTCGATACTAACGGACCGATTTGAAAAATTGCTAGTCTCAAGTCTCACGCTGTATTTCTTTCCTTTATCTATTTGTATCTATTATTTTTTAATTAATTATCAATTTCGCCATTAATTTTACCCAGGTTTATAAAATAACAAATACTATATGCCAATTATTTTAAATATACTTTTATTACTAACATAAGGGTAAGTCGCCAATACTTGTGGACTGTTGCCGATTTAAGTAACAAGTCAGCAGGGAGTGTTCACTGTTGTCGAATAAGACGACATGTGCAATCGGCGGTCTGTTTAGTTTTGGGTAAATCTTTTTGGATTGTTCCGGCGATTCAGTCTCGGGGCCACCTGGTGGCGCGACTGGATCCCCTGGGCATCGTCACCGGGGACCCGATCTCGAGCGGCGAGTGGCACGGCGGCCTCCGCGCCTTCGCCACCGAGGCCGTCATTAGACAACACGTGCGATTCGGTATGACCCAGACACCTATTGCCATTCAGGGCTATATTAGGCTATCTCAAAATTGTACTGTATTCGGAACATTGGTTATTACTGGAACTTTTCAATTCTTAATTACGGTTATTTGAACTCTTGACGTCCATCGTAATATTGGTTTACGAATTTTAATAAAAAAAAGATGGTTTTTGGAATTTGGTTGTAAAAGCAAAATGTAATTCTTTTCTTTGTAATGATTGTTTTAAATTTCCTTTTCTTCTAAATTGGTTGGCATAGGCTTTGGATGCACAAGTTACTTTCTCTCTGAATCTGAGATGTGTCGTCTGAAGACTTCGGAGGTCGTCACTGCTGTTGGTAGTTTATAGTACAGCTTCCTTTTGGTGTTTGGTTGTAGATTAGAAATTCATTGTGGTACCCATCGATTGGTGATTGGGACATCAATTTTGTTAGAAACAACATATTTTTTAATATCGGACGATTAAATTGTTTAAATTCAACTGTAAATATGTCTTCTAAAAAATTACACAATAAAAACATCTTTGCTTATAACTGAATCCTAATTGTTGTTATATTTGAGACTAGCTTTTTGAAATAAACGGTCATTATTGACATCTAAATAAATAAATATTAGTTGGTTTTAAAGTAACAAACTCATTAGTATATAGTGTTCATAAAGTTCTAATCAATGTAATATTAATTTAATTTTGCTTGTATATATGTATGATTTATTTTACTAACGCTAAATTAATCATATTCCTTTACTAGAATTGAATAAGGTTAATACTTAGGTAATATCTAGATTATTGTGTTTTCAATTTGATGATTTTATAAGGTTTATACTAAAAATTGATAATAAATATTCTAGACGATGGATAAAGGAGCATTGTCAGTGAAAACATATTATACCTTAAAAAATAGTTTTTAGAGCTAATAAAGCCAGCATATTTTACTTTAGAGAAATACGAAAGTCCGTCATATGATACAATATGACTGACAGTTTTTTTGAGGGTCTAATATGTTGTAATCACTCCAGTGCTTTTATTGTTTATATTTAGGTGTCTTTTGTGTTATATAACATGTATTAATTATAGTTAGGCCGTATAATATTGATAGGTTTGTAAAATATGAAAATAATTTTGCCCCTTATCAATAACTACTTTGCAAATATTTGTGACTAATTATACGTTTTTATTTATATCGCTTACAATGCAATTATATTCATATTTTAATACATAAACATGTAAGCTATATGTTGACATTCACTCCACACAACACCATACATTACACGGTTTACAGATTTACGTAGTTATGGGTATAAAGATATATATATTTTTGTTTATACAAAGGTATTTGATTAATAAGGAACAATATTTTGTTAAATCTTCCTACTTGACTATACGTGGTGTTTGGAATTTAACAACCAGAAGTTAAAATGCGAGATCTTTATGTTTTCGGAGAATTATTTCCATATTATTTTTTTATTTACGCTTGTTTTTCTATTCTTGAAAGTATAACACTTAACACGATTTTAGTTTTCTTCCGCATACTAAGTAAAAACTAAAAAATAACAGATCCGAGGACATCATATAGCGAAACTCGACCCATTGGAAATAGCAAACCACGAATTGGCCGATAAAAATCCTCGGGAGGTGATACACAACAGCTACAGGTTTGGTAAGAAGAGACAACCCCGGCCGCTCGGACACCGCGTGTAGTTATGGCTCTACTAGACATGCCCTAAATACTTATAAACTGTAAGGCTGCCAGATATTTCTTTAGTATCACAATTTACAGGGAGTTATCATAAACAAGATTTAATAGTTTATCGTATCTAACAGCGGACAAGAAGCTGTTTCTCTACTCTAAAAACTCTAAAATGTAATGATTCTTCTAGTTATAGCTAATACTGAAATGCGAAAAGTTAGTACAATAAGACTCGATTACCAGTTGTATTACACAAAAGGTACATTTTGAGGTTAATAATGTGTCGTCAGGTTTAATAGGATAGGTTACAAATGATCAATTAAACGTAATTACACAGTTACTGAGGTTTTCCTTATTCTAGCACTCAATGAGACTCATTCGATTTCCTCGTTACAGAAAAAATTTGGTTGTTTGTGTTTCGAATTGTGAATCTAAATAACGTCGGCAGCCTTAATAATTTGTTTTTTGTTGCATTATTTTTCTTTTTTTTTATTTTATCACCGACGCCATAACTACAGAGTATCGAAGTGACGTATTGCACAAACCCTGGGCTCGCACGCCATTAACTGTGTATATATTTCTTTATTTATATATTTCTACGTATTGCATGACATCACCATGTGGTAACGTATCTCAATTTCGTTATGCATGACTCGACATTTTACATCAATTAATTTCTAAAGCATGTTAAATCTAGTATTATATTTATTCGGTTGGAATATTATTGTATATGTTCATACAGTTATATCGATCATATGAATATTGTATGTTATGGACGTGGTACGGTTTTAACAGGCGCCGGCCTTGACGAGAAGTCTCTCGGCCAATCTTGGGCCACGGCCAGAGAATTGTTTCGTCAATCGCATCAATTTTTATCATGGCTGGCTCCTTTTCGTTTTGACACAATTGGACTTTGGACAGTAACAATTACCTTAAATGTGGATATATTATTGTAATGGTTGTCAAATTGTACAGGGGTTGTGTTTATAGTTCTTAAGGTATATTTGATAGTGGATTTTTAAAGATAATATCATGATTTCTCATCTCGTATGCTAGTAAAGGGATATGATACATGTACTTTTCGATCTTGCCGCTTTTTATGTGCTTGTTCAATTTTTGCTGTATTTTTATGTTCTTATTTTCTTTGGTGTAACTCTTCTGTGATCTTCGTACTCTTATAAGACACTTTATGTTTTAGATGAAGCCGACATGGACAGAGTTTTCAAACTACCTTCGACTACTTTTATCGGAGAAAAAGAAAAGGCTTTGCCACTTAGGTAAGTTTACATACTATTGTGATAAGGCCAACTCGATAAATTTAAGTTTACTTAAACATTTTACTACGAACAAGTTCAGAATTTTATCCAAAAATACACAGATCAAAATCATAGTGAAGTAGAAGCAATAATATAAGATAACGTTAGAATGGTTTTATATTATGTGTGTGAAAGTGGATAAGATATCAATCTGTACAAATATGTCGAGGACGCTAGAGAAATAAACGACTAAAATTGTTTTCTCAAAGCACGAAGAACGACGCACATTTTATGTTATCTTGTTTACCATACTAAACGAGTCGGTGTCAATGTCGGATATTTTTGTACCACATGATATCCAATTCTTGATGTTGTTTTGACTGGAGCAATGCAATGTTTGTCTTTATTGTGAGCCTCAAATCAAACAGACAATATCCAGTAACAGACTGGATAATGTCGCTTGAAATCGATCCGGTTTAGTGGGTAAATGTTACACCACTATTGTCTTATGTGGTTCTAGGTAACTTATGTTTATTATTATTATACTTAATCATATAGACACTGACTTGTGAAATTTTGCCAAATTTAAACCTATTTATCTTCTAGGTCCCTTGGCCGTATGTAATTAATGCTCTTAATTTGTTTTTATCCTTGTTAGAGAAATCCTGAACCGACTAGAGGAAGCTTACTGCAACAACATTGGTATTGAGTTCATGTTTATTAACTCTTTGGAGCAATGCAACTGGATCCGACAGCGCATGGAGCCTCCCAATGTCACCAAGATGAGCCCCGACCAGAAGCGATTGATCCTTGCCCGTCTCACAAGATCTACCGGGTAAGGGATTTATTTACACAGTTTTTATTAATTTATGTACTAAATACTATAATCTAAAATGATCAGTCACATTGTTATTAAACATTATCTTATGGTCTATTGGCTATTTAATTTGAGGTTATCGTCTGAGAAGCTTAACCAATCAATTCTTCGGTTCTAACTTCATTTCAATGTAACAGACCAATTTATCAATACGAAATGTTTTTATCAGTTTTTGTGACATTGGTTTATATAGATTAGATAGAGTTGATCAGATTTTTGTAGACAATGTCACGGTTAGCAGATAGATACATCAGCTGTCGCCAAAACTATTGTTTCCCTTTCAGATTAGATAAGTGACGCTAATAGTTTAGCGTCTGTATATGATAATATGTTGTTTGGATAATATTATATTTGTTTGTTTAGTTTCTAACACTAGCCCGATACGACTGGCTATCTATTAATTGTGATATTAAAGTGAAAATTATAATCTTAATTGTGATAGTAATAATTTACTGTAAAGGAAAGAGTTAAAGTTAATTATTTCGAAGTGAAACTACGAAACAATAAGAACATAAATTAAAAGTTTTAATGGTGTTTGAAATTGCTAGTTGTAATTTAAACGAGTTGGGTATTTTTCGTGTGGGGATTCCCCGGTTTATCGTATCGATAGGAAAAATTATTACAACACATTTATGAAATAGGAATACTCTAGGTGTTCATTTACGTGTACAATTCGCCTTTTGTTTAAAACTTCTGACGTCATTTAGTCCTTGACGTATAAAAGTGACGTCATCTGAATAAGTTTTTATGATTTTTTTCCTTGAGTGATGTCGAAAGAAGTCATGAGAATGTTAAATTATGCTTAGGTTAGAAACAAAGGATAAACAACAATAAAAAACTTTCTGTAATAAAATATGTTGATTAGGATTAAGGTTATTTATCAACTTGGTTATCGTAATCTTTGTTTGTTTTGTTGTATAAAACTTTTTTTTACTGTTTTTACTCAATGCAACGCCCTTCAAGCTAAATTATTCGGTAGATTGATAACAAATTGAGTTTAGCGTGTCATTGTTATTGTAAAAGTAAACCTAATTATAATAATTAAATTGATGACTAGTACACGATTGAATTTACATATTCTATAAGGCTACAAAATAAATAAATTCACAAGGACTCTGTGATATTACATTTACCATAGAATTTTTAGAAGGTAAAATAGAAGGAAAGAGAAAGAGAGGAAAACCGGGGACAACTTCTATAAACCAAATAATAAAGAAAGTGGACGTCGCGTTGTATTACGTCAAGATGTTGGCACAGGATCATAGAGTGTTGGAAAGGGCTCCATAGACAAGGTTCAAAAACCTCGAATTTAAGAAGATAAAATTTTAGATATTTATATGAGATTCGAAATCGTTATAGCAAAGTTTAAATTTACCAAGATTTTGGTAACTCAATGTCTTAAAACGTAGAATATATTTGTTGCCTGAAAAGAAATGTCGATTGTTTACGCGATGATTTCTAGATACGAGCTGGCAAATGGCTCATTAAATTTTTGGCACGTTGTTATCGGTTCGCTAGCCAAACCAACTTTCTCTTTAAAGGTATTTATAGTATGTGTGTTGCAAATTAACTGATTAACCAAATTTTGATTGTTTGAATTCTTAAATATGGTTTGAAAAAAAGATTTTATCAAGAAAAATCTTCTCTTGACGACTTTTTATAACTCAATTTTATTACGAATGTACAATGTACAAGACATATCACAAAAATGCCTAAAACGACGGGTCTTTAACCACAATCAACCTTCCTTTCCCTAATCTTGACCACCGAGAAGACGTTTTTGTCATGTCGGCAATTCTCGTACAAGTCTGTTACAAGTGTAATGATAATTTATACCTGTTCTGTCCAGTTTCGAGAACTTCCTGGCGAAGAAATGGTCTTCAGAGAAACGTTTCGGTCTGGAGGGATGCGAGATCCTCATTCCCGCAATGAAGCAGGTCATCGATGTATCCACAAAGCTTGGTGTTGAATCCATCATTATGGGGATGCCGCATAGAGGTAAACTATTAAGTTATGAGGTGTTTAGTAAAAGGTCGTAGAAAAAGCATATCTTTTTAATGCATATTTTTTAATATCAGGTCGCCTCAACGTGCTGGCCAACGTATGCCGCAAACCTCTCCATCAGTTGTTCACTCAATTCGCTGGTCTCGAGGCTGAAGATGACGTAAGTTCCTTCTATTTTTATCATATTTTTTTTACTAATAAATTTTTAAGTTAACGTTTTGTAATTGTAGGGTTCCGGTGATGTGAAATATCATTTGGGTACATACATCGAGCGTCTGAACCGCGTCACCAACAAGAACATCCGGCTGGCGGTGTGCGCCAACCCCTCGCATTTGGAGGCCGTGGACCCCATCGTGCAGGGCAAGACTAGGGCCGAGCAGTTCTACAGGGGAGACAATGAAGGCAAAAAGGTATAAACAGTGTACATTTTTTTAATTATTTGGTAATTGCGTAAATCAAAAAAATACAATACATTTTTTGATACTATACAAATTAATGTAATCTGTGACCTATTGGACCATTTTGACAAAAGGGTACATACTATAAAGTCCAGTTTCCTTTATTTATTTTAATATACCTGAAAATTCAGTAATATTTAAATATTACCATAATAAGCCTGCTTACACAGATGCTTTTTTAACGTTAGTGTTCGCCCTGGCTGATCACTGCAAAATGACTCTTGTTTGGTTCGTCCAGCGCTTGAAATCCAAGTCTGCGCGATAAAAATTTAAAAGCACGGCCACCTGAACAGATACATGGAAATGCATTTGTTCGATCTCAACGCTTTTTTAGCGCGCGTTGAAAAAACGCTACAGTGAATGAGGGTAAACATTACGCCTAACAAAATTATTAATTTTCTTTGTAGGTGATGTCTATCTTGCTGCACGGAGACGCGGCGTTCGCGGGTCAGGGCGTGGTGTTCGAGACTATGCATCTGTCGGACCTGCCCGCATACACCACGCACGGCACCGTGCACATCGTTGTTAACAACCAGATCGGTTTCACTACCGATCCTAGGCATTCAAGATCCTCCGCCTACTGTACAGGTGAATAAGATCCATTTTCGAATGCACAATTGTCATATTAATTTCGAAGGAAACGTGGGTTTTGTCCTAAAACATTTTTTTGATAAGTCGATGGTTTATAAAAGAATGGAATAAACTTACTGATATGACATCAATAGATAGTGGTGGTCATAAGGATCAAGTATTGTGTATTGCAAAAACAAACGACTTTATTTTATGTAGACTGAAATGACAACGGTTTGCTTTTCTTTGAGATTTTTAGGCTGTATGTGCTTCAGGTAAAACAAGAAGTAACATATCTAAATATTCATCTGAACACTTCGTCCTATGTATTACAGCTTGCAAATAAACTTTTTTCTTTTATTTTCATTTAAAATATGATATATTTCGCAGACGTGGCACGCGTGGTGAACGCTCCAATCTTTCACGTGAACAGCGACAATCCCGAAGCGGTGATGCACGTGTGCAACGTGGCCGCCGAGTGGCGAGCTACCTTCCACAAGGATGTCGTCATAGACATCGTATCATACCGTAGGAACGGACACAACGAGGTAGACGAGCCGATGTTCACGCAGCCCCTCATGTACCAGAAGATCAGGAAGACTAAACCAGGTAACTGTGATAGATGACGCTGTAACTAAATAGCTACTTTTTATGTGTGATAATAGATGGCGCTGTAACAAAATACCGTCTAACCGGACAAGCGAGAATTGGATTAGTGGGAAACCTTTATAAACGAGAGTCACTATGGTCCTAAGGGACGATTTCCATAAGCAAGAACTGCATTAGAGAAACCTCTATACACGAGACTAATATTTGTGGTCCCTTGGACTGTCGCTTGTCGAAGTTTGACTAGTAACGTTCAATGTGTGACAATAAATGGCGCAGTTATAAAAGTTTTTTTTACTTGTTTTGTCTAAATAGCCAAGGTTCGATTTGTACCGTTCCTTGTACAATAGTTTAAATTGTATAATTTACGAATGTAACAAAATCTCCATAAAACAGTTATTTGACATTTTTTTTGAACATATATTATAGTTTTTCTATTAGAAGTACCCTTAAGTGTATAAAAAAAATTGTTTCCAGCATTGGAGAAGTACGCGGATCAGTTGATAACCGAGGGCGTGGTGACCGCGGAGGAGGTGAAGGACGTGAAGGACAAGTACGACAAGATCTGCGAGGACGCGTACAACCAGGCCAAGCAGGAGACTCACATCAAGTACAAGGACTGGCTCGACTCGCCCTGGTCCGGATTCTTCGAGGGGAAGGACCCGCTCAAGGTGGGACTTCACTACGATACAATCGGTTGAATATTAAAAACGAATCTAAGTAAACGCAGCATACAATCGTACAGACGTCAAAATTTGTATGGAATTTGGAGTTAGACGCTGTTAAATATTTAAATGAAGTTTTAGTATTCGACCAAGAGTTATATGCTTTCCCTTAGTGTACATTTCTTATTAAAAGTAATAAACATTTTCAACATATTACTTTGTGTAATAGTTTCCTTTATTCCATTGTTATTACGCGAGGCATTTACTATATTTTTATATTTATTGTACTTTTCAGATGTCCCCAACCGGAGTTGTAGAAGAAACATTAGTTCATATCGGCAAACGTTTCTCGTCACCTCCTCCCAACGCGGCCGAGTTCGAGATCCACAAGGGTCTGCTGCGTATCCTCAAGTCCCGTATGGAGATGGTGGAGAACCGCACCGTGGACTGGGCGCTGGCTGAGGCCATGGCCTTCGGATCACTGCTGAAGGACGGCATCCACGTCAGGCTGTCCGGTGAGGATGTAGAGAGAGGAACTTTCTCGCACAGGTATGTTTTTTTTGTTTAATTTTTATTTCATAATAATGGATACTGGATTATTATGGTCGAAAATGAAAATGTTCATATACTAAAGCTACATGTCAAAATGACTGAAGTTAGAAAAAAAAATATTGAACAAACAAATTCTATACTAAATACTTTTTTCTTTATTGTAAAATATTGATATCTATACTAATATTATAAAGAAACAAACTTTGTATTTTAGTATTTTTGTTTGTATTGAAATAACTGAAGAACTAGTGGGCCGATTTTAAAAAATCTTTTACCATTGGGAAGCTACATTATCCCCAAATAACATAGGCTATATTTTTTAATTCAACGCGGACGAAGTCGCACACAACAGCTAGTTTTATATATGATGTTTGTGTTGTCAGACACCACGTGCTGCACCACCAGAAGGTGGACAAGGCGACGTACTGCGCGCTGGCGCACCTCTACCCCGACCAGGCGCCCTACACCGTCTGCAACAGCTCGCTGTCTGAATACGGTCACTTTATAATATAACTATAAATATTGAAAAACTTATATTTCTATTGGTTTCTATAATTTTGCGAACCTAATCTAAGGACTCGATATTGTTAGCACAACTTTTTTATTTATGTAATTATTATAGACGGGTATAAAAACGTCGCTTAGAAGGGTCTTCAGAACCATAGCATCTTGATAGTTTTCCCTAAAATGTTAGTACTTGTTTGATTTAACATAAATCTTATCTAATGTTATAATTGCAATATTAAAGATGGATGAAAGTTTTTCAAGGTATCATCAAAATGGCTTAACGGTCACGTTGAAAATTGGTAAAGATGTGAAACATAGTACGAAAGAACGTATAGACTCGTAATTTTTATTTAATTCCGCGCAAATACAGCCGCAGGCGACAGCTAGAAAAGTATACATTTTGATCCAAATCGTGTAAATTAATATTTTTGTAATTGCAGGCGTGTTAGGTTTCGAAGTAGGCTACTCAGTAACGAACCCGAACGCTCTGGTGCTGTGGGAGGCGCAGTTCGGGGACTTCAACAACGTGGCGCAGTGCATCATCGACCAGTTCATATCCAGCGGACAGGCCAAGTGGGTGCGCCAGTCCGGCATCGTGCTGCTGCAGCCGCACGGCATGGAGGGCATGGTATAACACTTTATATCTATCTATTAATATAGAGCTAATGTGTCAAAATGTATAGTTAAAATAAAATAAGTGTGCGTCTATGTCAAGGATATCAAGGATACTGCAGGAGAAATAGCAGTAGGTCTGAAAAAAAAAACGAAAATAGGGATATTGTATCAAAACGAATGTACATAATTTTGATGGCATCGGTTAAAAGTGAGAGTCATTCTCTAGTCCCGGATGATCGTAAGCAAGGAATTCGGATTAGAGAGAAGTCTCAGCAACAAAAATATTGCGGTCCCTTGGGCATTGTACAGTTTTTCAAATATTTTTTAAGTGTAAACTCTTAATATTGCCTATCGGCTCTGAATTATTTAATTGTTCGTAGGGACCTGAGCACTCTTCCGCGCGTCTGGAGCGGTTCCTGCAGATGAGCTCCGACGACCCCGACTACATGCCCCCGGAGAGTCCCGACTATGAGGGTAAGGATCTTGTATTTTCCCTAATATTTATAGTTCACTATAAATATGTTTAACGTACATCAAAATACATTTTTGTAAAAGAAAACTAAAGCTTACACGCAAAATGCGCGCTTGTCGTGGAGTTGTGGACAAACGAGCCTCTACAACTAACTAAAAGAATACTAAAATGTGTGTAAACTAAAATATTTAGCCAACCGATATAGTCGATAAGGTGTTTCCCGTTAAGCCGATCCGCATATTAATCTATTTTTTCTCAGAGGGTCAATTGATTTTATGTATTCGATCGGCTCAATTAAAGAAAACCCATTGGGTTGGGCGAATACCGGTCGACATTACTTTTACTTACTTTATATTTTATTGCATGTACTTCAGTTTTAAGTCGTAATAAACTTTGTGGTTATGTATGCGAATGTAAACAAAATTTATCATACCATTAGTGCTTAAGTCTATCATAAAAGACTATTAAACATCATTACATAAGTGCGGATTAAGATTATAGTTGTTAGATCACTATTAATATCAATTGAGGTCAAGTCAATTAATCATTATGACTGTAAACAATTTTACGTGGTTACTAAATATAATGTGAGAAATAAAGGTGAGGATTTTCTGTGAAAATTTATTTTGCAATAAAAAGTAGAAAAAAATACTATAATACTTATTTACTGTTTTTTAAATAATAATGTACCATATTCTCTATCTTGGGAAATATAAAAATGCTCGCATCATTGGGGGCTTCTTTAGACCGAATTCGCGATAAAAACGAAGAGTTTGCTTCGGTGTAAGTCCGTTTATATCGCGAATTCGTTAAAATGAAGCCGTAAGGTAACTGTATATCACTTTCCAGTTCGCCAGTTACACGACAGCAACTGGATCGTAGCGAACTGCTCGACGCCAGCATCGTACTTCCACATCCTGCGGCGTCAGATCGCGCTACCCTTCCGCAAGCCGCTCATCCTGATGACGCCCAAGTCTCTACTGCGGCACCCTGAGTGCAAGTCATCCTTCGACGATATGAACGACGGCACCGCCTTCATGAGGTCAGTTAACTGCGAATGAGTGAACGAAATGAGTGAATGTCTGAAACTAATGAAATGAATGAATGAACTTGATGAGTAATTTGAGTTGGCACGTCTTGTCGAAAAGTATGCTTGTTTCCAGTGTGCCAAATCAAATTTGCCAAAAATATTTAGTTTGTTGTTATGTCTTAATTTACTTTTAATGTGTATGGGTAGTAAGAAGCCGAAATTAAATTGTTTACTGTTTTCTTACTATATAAAAATACCACGAAATACCACGAAAATACCACGGTTTTTATAATGGACGCTTTTGCAATGACTTGATATCCAATAACTTGTCATATGCCTTTAAAATAATAAATATATCTATTTGTATGTACACAGAGTGATCCCCGAGAGCGGTCCGGCGGCGGCGAACCCGCAGAATGTGCGCAAGCTAGCTTTCTGCTCCGGCCGCGTCTACTACGACATGCTCAAGGAGCGCCGCGAGCGCGGACTGGACAAGGACATCGCTATTGCTAGGTAAAACATTAATTAAAAAAAAAGTTTATTTACAAATGTTATCTTACGGCTATATAAGACCGATGTCACGTAAAACGGCCTTACGCTGACGCAAAATCTCCGTTTATATCGCGAATTCAGTCTAATGAAGCCATAGGATTATATTTAGGACGAAGTGTTGAGTGACCTCGCTATAGACGCAGCCTAGTTTTATACCTTTAAATGTCTAACCTTCGTTAGACCGAGTTGTCGATAAAAACGGAGATTTTGCTTCAACTTAAGTTAGTTTTTATCGCGAATTAATTCTACTGCAACTGAAGCGTAACGAACTTCGCATTACTAAGAGTAGTACTGCTTACCATAGCTAATGATTAGCTGTAGTCTGCGATTTGATTGTAAGAAACTAAAAGAAAACGTAATAAGTAGCCTACGTGTTCACCTAACTCTCGTATTTATTATATTAGTGAGATATTTGGCAAACTTTTCCAATAAATTACTTCAGAGCTTTAAAACAGTAGCGAATTTGGCTTCCATTAATTAGATTAACAGTTTAAATAGTGTCTTAGTCATTTAGAAAGTAATATTAAATTTAAATATTGTTGTTGTAGAGTGGAACAGATCTCTCCGTTCCCGTACGACCTGATCAAGGCTGAGGTGGCGAAGTACCCCAACGCGCAGCTCGTGTGGAGCCAGGAGGAGCACAAGAACATGGGCTCCTGGAGCTACGTGGAGCCGCGCTTCCGCACCATGCTGCAGAACCACAAGCAGATCAGGTACTTAGTATACATCAGCTACTTTATTGAAAGGTCCATCAAAATCCGTATCAAATCATCGTATCAAATATTACTCGGAACAAAAGTGAACTTTTTTGATATTTTTAACCGACTTCCATAAGGAGGTTCTCAATTCGTCTTAATGCTTTTTTTGCCATTTTTTTGATTACGCATAGATACTAAAATTAAATACATCAAGTAAATGCGGTAGAAATATGTTGTGGGCTTACTCGGCAATGTGTTGCAGGGCAAAGTCCCAGGGGGGTAGTTGGTTTAGCCAACTGCTGGGGCAGTCACAGCCAGCCCCGGCCACCACGGACCCTGAGCCCAGGTCCATTAGGTGAGCTCGATAGCGGACTTTGGTTTATTCACGCTTCTGTTCTGTCGCTTTACGTTTGGGGCTGGCTGTGATTCGCTATATTTTATTTGCACCATTCTGTTTTCACTATGAGTTATTTTGTTATATTTTTAACGGATAATATTGACATGTGAAGTAACTAGATATCGCTCGCGAATTCGTTTAAGCTGAAATAAAATAAATTATTAGCCTATGTGTTTGACTTCGATTGTATCCGATTGTAAATTCTCTATGAAAAAAAATCATTAAGATCCATTAATCCGGTCTGGAATTTCTTTCTAACAAACTGTAATGTAGGTACCTAGAAATAACTGGCACATTGCATTATGCGATTACCCTACGGGGCTTGTAAGGTTCGCTCGTTTATGTGTATTCACGCAAAATACGCGCTAGTCGTGGAGTTGCGGAAAATGGAGCCCATCATGGGTCGAAACCTTTAACCTTTTTAAGATTCGTAAGTCGTATTAAACAGCTTGGACTACGCACGTTATTTATTTCTGACACCACACAAACATTCACATTTATAATTATTATGTTATTTAATAAACATTTTTGATAATACTCAATGCTGAAACCCGTTAATAGATTCGTTATTGATAAATATCCCTTAAGCCCATCCATACACCTAACTTTTTTTCTGCGCACCGACTTATACGATGTTCACAGCAGATAAGAGCATTAAATAATTCATACTAAACTATTTATGTGTATTTATTTTATTTGTGTAATTGCAGCTACAACGGGCGCGCGACCGCGGCGTCGCCCGCCACCGGCTCCAAGGCGGCACACAACAAGGAGCTCAAGAATCTACTCGACGAGTTCTGCGTACTTTAAACGATAAAAAAAACAAACCTCGAAATTATACAATAGACAAACCACCGCCATCGAAACATTTTTATGTTAAATGACTCGTTTTTAACTGACTTCCAACAGGAGGAGATCAAGTCAATGAGTTTTTTTTATGTTTTTGTTACTATAATATTTATCTTGAACCGAAATATTGCATTGTTCGCTGTTAAAAATTTTCTCAAGGAAAATTTTCTATAAAACACGTTCCTCCACTGGCGATTTGTTTATAATTTTTCGTATTTTTGAAATGTTACTGTCAGTATTTTGCAACAATTCTCTTCACGTTTAGGTAGATTAGATAAAAAAAAATATTTATTTATTTAATTGTAGCATAATACGTGATACGTAGCGTTTATTTAATTCTTAGACCGATTCCGTTCGTAGTCACCTTAGTATTGGATATGTTTATGTTGCTAGCGTTGTTTGTAAATACAGAAACTGTTTTAGCCTTAACATTGTCGTAAGAGTTTTAATTGTACTTTTTCTTTCTGCTAGTCTGGAAAATGTTGTTAGGGTGGCTATTTCATTTAAAATGCACTCTTAGATTATTTGAAACAAAACTTAGCCCAATAACCGTGTCCAATAGACATTAAATATATTTAAAATGTGAAAAAAATATTGTAGCGTTATCAAACTGAGGGTCGTCCATTGATCATGTGATGTTTGAAGGGAGGATCTGACTCAAGACGTAAATTTAATGATTATCTTTTATTTCAAACCCTACGTCTTCATTAGACCGAGTTCGCGGAAAAACGAAGACTTTTCTTTTGCTTGAGGCCGTTTTTTGCGTGATCTAATGAAGCCTTTGGGTTACGAAAATAACACATACGAATTAAACACACGGAAGGGGTCTAGTCTAAAACCTCATCAAATATCACAGGGGGTCAAAAAGTGGTAAAAACGCACGTGTTTAATGAACGACTCCAAGTTTAAAACCTCGTATGACGATATTACATGTGAGATATTATTAGTTTTTAAAATAACAGCTTGAAACAAAGATAAATTGTTTTTTTAGATGATTTAAATGAAACTTGTGCATAGCTGTAGTGTTGTAGTTACCGCCGTTGTAACGGTTTATTGTAAGGACTAACACCAAATCTATCAAATACTATTAAAAATCCTACAGTCGACAGACCTATTATTGATTGGAAATTATGACAAAAATTTAACAAAAAAATTGTATCCAATTTTGTTTGTTAGATTACATTTTTTGTTTTATTTTTTTCTAATATTGTTTGAAAAAAAAATTGTCAACGTATCTTTTTATGTTAAAAAATTCAAGAAAAAATGAATAAATAATGGGAGTTGACTATAAGCATTAGGTAGTACCGTTGTCTCAAAAAAACTTCAAGTAATGTAAATTAATTTGTAGACGTGTCTCGTTTAACACTATTATTATATTTTCATGTATAAAATGCACAGTTTTCTTAATGAATGTACACTTAAAGTTTCTATGTTCTATTGTATTTTGGAAGTGGCTCGGGCGAGTCGGGACGCGTGACTGAAGCTGGAATGATATTGAATGTATGGAAGGCAAATGTTTGAGAGGTGTGACCCGAGCAAATTTATTGCTACGTATCTTAGTTATTACTTTACAAAATAAACGTTTATTCAAATTCATTATTGTTTTATTAACCTATTAATTGATGGTTTATGTTTGGACTTCATCACTTCCTTGGCTTTATTTCATCGATGCGGTATCGGCGCATCAGGTTTTTCTCTTACCCTACGACTTCATTAGACAGAGTTCGCGGTAAAAACGGAGATTTTTCTTCGGCGCAAAAACGTTTGATCACCGCCACCGAATCTTTAATGTAAACAATTAAATAACGTATATTCCACAAATATAGCTTTTAAAAATCGTAGTAAAAGTAATTTGCAAATCAAATCGGCCAGTTTAAAATATATACATACGAACCTGGATAAGCGAGAATTTCGACTCGAAGGGACTGCATTATTTGTCTTGCTTATAGAGGTTTCTCTCTAATCCGAGTTTCTCGCTTATGGAGGTAGCTCGTCGGGGCCAGAGAATGACTCTCACTTATCCAAGTTTGACCAATAAATGATTTTATTTGTAAACAGATTGGCAACGAAAAATAATCCTTTATAGATAAAAGGCGTGAAATTACAGAGAACTCCATCATCCATCAGCGTATTGCTTATTAGTAGATATTTGAGGATTGATTCATCACTAGCAACAAGATACATAAGCTCAGACCCGTTCTCACAATACGTCTGTGTAAATTTCTTTGTCGGTTACTGCTTACGAGAGGAATATTCACCCGCAGAATAGATTTCATTGTCGTATATTACGTAACAAAAACGTTTATCTCCGGCTCCCTCTATAATGAAAAGCGCAATAGATCTTAGTTGTTGACAGGCACGCGGCTTACCGCACGCTCGCAGCACACTCAAGATTCTTATCTTCCGCTGGTCTCATTTCATCTCACAAAGCGTTCCAGACTCTCTATTTATAAACCGCTTAAAAAGGTGCCATGATTAAAGATGCTATCGGTTCGAGTGTCGAGTGCGTTTTGCACCTCATCCTTGTTATATTTCAAAGAGAGCCCTGTCTGTGCGGAGTGGCGAATGGAAATAAAAGAATAAACAAAAGGTCTCGTCAGAGATTGCAGTCTTTAAATCAAGTTGAATAGTTATACTACAAAGATATATTTGATTTTATAGTTACTACAAAATAAAACCAAGCAGATGATCTCAAAAAATAAGTAAGTCGAGTTGCCGCTTATCTCACCTAATAAGCTAATAATTATTAATATGCAATTAATTCACTTGTTTTCATACGAAGAACATCATAAATGTTACGAGTGCTAATAATGAGAGCAGTGATATTACAGCCAAAAACATTTGGACACTTTCCAATTCATTAAAAACGACCCCATAAATTCGTTACTTTTAAGGGATTTTTTAAAATTAACGGTTTTAAAAAGAAGAATTATTTAATGCCTGTATTATTACTTCTTACAAGGATAATTAATCTGGGTTATTCTAGTTGATAATTGGTTCTAGCATTTCTTAGGGTAAAAATGTTTCTACAGGTAATGAACGATAAAAAACATCGATAAATGAATGATAATTAAGCTCAACGATAATCAATTCAAGTGCACAAGGCGAGGCTCCCATTGAAAATCTTTTTACCGTGTTAGTGCTTGTTATAACACCTCGTTAGTCGTCTAGATAATTTGAAGCGACTTCTTAGATAATTTTACTATTTTTAGTAACGCCTACTGATTGGTGTAAATGAACGGATCTATTATTAATCTATAGGTTAACAAGACTCTCTTAACGCTTTATATTAGTTTACTTATTTGTTTCAAACATGTCTGGGTTTTTTCCATAATTTTCTATTCTAAACTTTTACATGGAGCGCTTATGTAAACGAGATAACTCAGTTCGACTTTGTAATTTTTTCATTCAAAAGTCTTGAGCACTATATTTCCAACAATAAAAAGTACTAAACTTTGTCTTTACTCTAGGGACAAGGCTGTTGTTTTTGTTTTACTTTCGCTATTTCTACTTTCTACAAACTCTTTGTAACGAATGTTGAATCGTTTCTTTTTCCAATTTATGTATTTAAATAATTATTTTCGTAGTTTTGGGCTCGGTTTGAACTGTGTGTATTTAATGGCAATTGTTTTAAAACCAAATAAAATTCGCGGTAGATTTTTAATTTTACTATGCTTTTGGTTCTACAGTATAACTTTACATTGATGTCAATATTTTTGTACATAAAATTCGTGTCGCATTTTTTAAAACAAGCGAGAAGAAATGAACCTGTTCGTAATGAGGGCGCACTTGTGATCTGCATACACGGTGACATTATGAAAGCACTATTCATTATTTTTTATTTTAATCAAAACGAACACGTACGAGATTTGATAGATAGGTATACATTTCACATCAAATTAAATGAAAATGAAAGTATTCATTTCGAGAGTACGCTTTGCTTATAAAATATTAAATTACCTAAGTAGTATTTTTTGAGATGTATAATACCTACGTTTTATACAGTTGAATGTGAAAAAACTTCTTAAATCTAATAACGGATAAACTCTTTAGATGTAATGCCGTAAGCGAGGGATTCTACGTTTCTTTTTCAGATGACTTAGGAATCTGTATAAAAGCAAATCAAACCTTGCAGCTGTATATTAAGCATGACATCACAATAATAAGCTGCTTAAAATCTTCATACTAAACCTTTCCTTAAAGTATTTTATCACAATAAATGTCTGTAAATGGAATAAAACTGCACAACTGTATAGTAAGCTTTTGCAGTGTGAATACGGCAGGTGCAGAAAAGCTGAGCGCTCTGTTCCACATAATGCGATGTCGGTAGCCAGCAGTAGGTATGTTAAATGCCTTAATTTGACACTCACCTGTTCTGTTAGCGGCACGTTACTACGGATAACATTCTGGCAGTTCTATTTTACGCTTCGATTTCGATCGAAAAATTTAAAATTGCTTTGTATGGGTACTGTTCTCATTTACAATTGAAGAAATAATTTATATTCCAATTTAATATCGGTTGTTGTAGAGCAAAGTTGTTGAAAGAGTTTTGTGCCTGGTCCCCGTGACCTACAATCTGTAGGTATGGAATTTATTTAAAAAATCAAAAAAAATGTGATCTTGATACTGCAGTAACCAGTGAGGATAGAATTTGCACCTCACGATTTTGCAACAAACTATTTCCGACCCGCACAAAAACTTTATAAGTCAAGTTAAAAGAGAACGATCAAAAAACTTGGCCGGCTAACCGAAAGCTGTTTGTAACAACCATCTCTACTTTATGGCTCTCTTTAGGATCATTACAACTTTACAGCTTCGCTAATTGCTGTTGTTATTGCATTCTCGTTTCCGACGCGCTTTATTACGTTTTGGGAAGCTCTTGAATTAAACACTATGCATTTTTAAATAAAGATACAAAATATAAGACAGAAGGAAACTTTATATTACTGAAAAAGATAACTTACAATCGAAATATGTACTATTGACGTCTTTTGAATAAACGCCGTAAATATTTTTATATTATTTAAAATCTTGGCATTACACTTAAACTCAAGATAACCTCAAAAGATCATTTTGTAAATCCCTGTTGTATATCGTAGCATTTTATTTATAATCTTCAAAGACGTGGTCTCATACCACGAATAGGTGCGATGATTAAAGATGATATCAGGTCCGAGTGCGTTCAGCTCGACGCAGCAGTTCAAAGCATCGTATTCATAGTAATGAACGTCATTGTACTCCGCGCCGCGCCTCGCCTCCGTGCCGCCTAAGAATTGGAGTTCACCCAGTCATGCGTGCCTCATTGATGGTTAGTCCTTTCATCAAATGTTCCACCGTTATTATGATAAAAATGTAGAAATATTCTATGACTTTCTACTGAAAAGTTGGTAGCTTTATGTACAGAATTCCAGATATAGGACAAGATCAATCAAAGGCTATGTATTTTAGAAAATTGTTTATCTTAAGATGACCAGCTTTACTATTAGTTTAGATCTTTTAGCGTATTTTTTGTGAAGTTAAATTGTAAAAAAAAGAAAAATGTGTTGATTTATCATTGCGGTCTTGACATTAGGGATTGTAAAGTTTAGACTGAAAACTGTTTGTGACAGTTGCAGTGGTTGCGAGGCCGTATGTCATGCTTAGTGCTCGGCCGTCGTGCGGCGGGTGTCGAGCGGCGAGAGCGGTGTGGTTCAACCATTAGCTTTGGCTCATTTGCACATTTGCTAGAAACAAGCTTAGCGTCTCATTGCTTTCAGTCATTGTCATCAGCCCTTTGTGTGTCCTAGAGGAATGAGCCTTACCCAAGTTAGAGGTGACTATAGTTAGAGGCTTTCAACGAAGAATATCAAAGCTAAAATGATATGGAATGTAAGAAACTAGGTGACTAGATATTTTATCTGGTAAACTAAGTATGTGTATACTTTACGATATACCTAGGCACAATAAACCTTTAATTTTAACAAGGGGGACATATTAGTCATTTTGACAGGAAAAATTCCGAGCATTCCTTCGTGTTAATGAATCTACGATAGGGCTTTCGCCGGCCGAAATTAAAACGAGCTCTTTCTTTGGTATGCCTTTGTTGAGATTGAAATTAATGTGACCGTATTTAACCGGCAGATGCCACTGCCAAACTAGGATTTTTATGACGTTGAACGTAGATGTCACTTGTTTTCGTACAATTTTTAGAAATTGGAGTGAAATAGCCATTTCCTCTTATTCTGGATGATTCTAAGTGTTCTTCCATTAATGAAACCTCTATATCAACATTTTTCACCAACCTCATGTTTTACTGAAGAAGAAAAATTAGAGTACATAATTGTCTTATACTCGTAGATGTTGCGGCAGTGGAAACTCAAGTCACAATTTTAAGTTTGTTTTATTGCATATTTTATAAATAGTATAAAATTATGGTAAAAGTATTTTATTCTCTACAAAGTTTTGATTAAATTTACTGCAACTACGTAGTTTGAATAGATCGTAAAAAGCGGTCTCAAAGAGGTGACTTTAATTTCGTTTCCTTGTTCAAAATATATAGTCGCTATGTTTAAAATTCTCATCGCCTTCGCACGATATAACCTGACCTGCTAAAGTCCGTGTTTCAAAACGAAAATGGATGATTTTATTTTATTCCTTTAGTTTATATAACTATCTCGATTACTTTTAGTATTATTGCATATCTTTTAAAACATTTTAACATAAAAAGTCTGTAACTAAACTGCGTTATCAAATATTATTTTCATCGGCCTAAACCACTTTAATGATGACAAATACCTTGTTTTCATACAAGCAGTATTTTATTCCAAAGTGTCTGTCAATGGAGGAGGAGACTTCTAAAATTCTTAAGAACAACATATTTAAAAATAGACCTCTATACTTAAGCGTATGTAAGGTTAAGGTATTTTTCCAACTTTGCTGACTGATATCTCCGAAACCAACCGGTACCCAAACTCCGTAGCCGGTTATCTTTACCTATATAGGGCACGTAAACGGAGAAACTTGCAGGTTTTATACTCTTACGAGGATAAAAACGTCGTGGGATCTTGGTCCATTACTCTAAATCCTAGTCATCACTTGAGTATAAAATACAGCGTCATTATAATTTTTGTTGTTTAAATTAGATTCCTGTTTCCACCTGGAATAATTCTAATACACTGAATAACATGCACTCGAGATGTAGACATAATTCCGTCCGCTCGCCTTGCTGTCTCATAAAGCAGAATGCTCCTTTGTTTTCTACGTACTTAATGAATTCACCTTCAGCTTTATAATTAAATTTCTGATGTTAAATTATTTACTCATTAGGGCGTATTGTGCATTATATGTTAATTTGAAATTTTTCACGCGTCTTTCATTTATTGGAATAATTTGGAATATTTATAACGAGCAATTTCATTCAGATCAAATCAATACAATTATTTATTAATTATTTGTGGCATTTACTACCATATGTACTAATAAAATAGCAATTAATTTATGTACTAATTTGTACTAAATGCATTCATTGTACGTGACATTTTTGGTTCAATTAAAAATTTTATCGCACAAAATCCAAATCCGATTTGTTCAATTATGTGAATTGAATGTAATTATTAACACTTTCATAGTTATTTGTAGATAATTTCCATTCATTTGCTCATATTTCGATAACAGAATATTAAAATTAACTATAATTACCACGTCTGTTTACAAAATACACAGGGAGTTCCATCGTAACAGATTTTTAATCTTTTTTAAGCGCAGTTTACCTAAAAACCAAACCTAAGTATGTTTTACGTTTATATTCGTGTTTTAAACCTCATAAATGTAGTGTATTTTGGTGTTAAATTTGTTATAAAAGTCGTTCCGATGTTTTCCGATGAAACTTATCAGAGCCTTAAATTAAAAAAGGTTCATCGCGACTTCGGCTATACACTTTTAATGAAAACAATTTTATTTATAACTTTCGAGACTGAGATAATATCGACGTTCAAAGGACGCTGTCGATGGACGATAGAATAAAGTTTGAGAAGTGCTGCTCTTACAAACTTATCTAAATTACTTTGTCATTCTGAATTTATTATTATAACTTATCAAAGGTTTCAACATTTTAAAATATGTATTAGAAAATACGCGAATCTGTTCAAATATATTCACTATTCTTTTAAATAAAAAGGCAAGTTATTTTCTTTAAATTCATATAAAATTGAGAAAGGTTATTAAAATTAAAAATTGACACTTGATATTTAAGACTCTCAAATCTTAGAAGCAAATCAAATAACTCTCGGCCCAGTCTAATGTTTTGATTCACTTTCTAAAATATAATAAAATAGTAGCGGTGAATGTAATTTAATTTTCTTCTTTCGTGTAATGACATTTCAAGGAGCCTCTACTTAACGAAGTTTATAATACTCTTCAAAGATAAGTTAAAGTAAATGAAAAATTCCGCGAGGGCAGCCATTTACGGAAACCTCATTTTCTACCATATTCTTAAAAATAACTGTAATCATGGGAATATTTTTATTAATTATGCTTTTTAGGGGTGAAAAAAACGATGGGGAGGAATAGACGTGAGCTGATGATGATGACTTTTTATTACTTCAATTAGAGATTTATTATCCATATAATTACAAACTAGCGAATTGCCTCATTTTCGCACGCATAGATTATAAAATTATATCGTTAAAGCCAGAGCTAAAGGCAGATCAGGCGAAAGCTTTTGACGTTTGAAAATTAATTTAAAATGAGTTTATCAAACATCAAACATACCTCGAAAATCGTGACTGAAATAAATTGCTTGTTTGTCAAGTTTATTAAATTAAAGTCCGGTATTAATTTGAATTTAAAACGTTAACATATTTACCTAAACGTTTAAAATATTAATATCTATTAACATAACATATCAAATATAAAAATGAAGTTTTAAAAGTGTTATAAATTACTAAATGTGCGGACTTGTTTTCCATTGTGAAGTAATTTTCACGAGTGACATGTCTTTGGCTACGTATCCCGAAGTTATAAACTGTTCTATTAATATCTTGAAGAGCCTCATTATCGATACTAGTACATCTTTGTCTATAACTTCATAGAGTTAAATAGTTACTGGATGCGGTAACCGATAGTGATGTTGACATATCTGTACGCACGCTGCCGCTGCCGGCTTGACTTGTTATCGTGGCTCTGCGTGAGATATCATCTGATACAATCATTCAGTGACAGCGGCCTTTACGCTAAGCCATAAATTTTGGCAAAGCATTACCTGCACTGCGGTTAACTGAATTACGATTACAATGGAATGTTATTAATAATGTTTATTCTATAAACATCAACGTCGCTGGCAATTTAGTCGATTTTCAATTTAAATTTGTTTGGCTGCAAGTAACTATAACTTACTTTCACCTCTTCAATTACCGATGTAATAAATAACTACATTTCCTTAAATTGTCTTTCAATTTTTTTTTCGACCAATGGGCTATTTTGGTGTCAAAATTTATTTTTATTTTCTAACATTGCATCCTCGACGCAATAAAGTGTTACTAGTTGACGTCAGAGCCGGTGGAAAATTTATAACCAAGTGTACAAAAACGGAAACTGGATTGCCGTAGCATGAGAGGAACAATAGGATTTATAGGGTAGCGGTCGGCGCAGCCGGAACGAATTGGCCGAATATTACAATTGTGTTTTTTCGTTCACCATGGAAGACAAAACGTTCGTTCAGTAACTGAATGAACGTTTTTTCACTTATTAATGCAAAGTCTAAATCGTTTACTGGAATTTTAGTTCTGCATTAACACCTGGGGTTACCTAATGTACGAGTACATTCGCTACGAAGCGATTCTATTGCGAACGTCAAAAATGTATGAAAACCGACAAAGACGTTCGATATTCGACGCGTGACTTATCGACCTCCATTGTTAGTTCCATACATTTTTGTTGAATCCATCGGCGATATCGCCAATCTAAAAGTACCTTGGATAGCCTCCCTGGGATATAAAATACAGAACAAAATCTTTTATGATAGTAATATAGAGTTATTTGTAGCACTAAAGATTCATATTAGTGTTGCTATTTATTTAAAACATTGCCTTTTATAAAAACATTGCTCATCGCACAGAAAACAAAATTGCTACTTTTTCACCAAAGAAAAGAAAGAAATCAAAAGCAACATAATGACGTAATAAAATGCAAACAAAGAAGCAGTTAAGATATCAAATCTGTTTTGTTTATAATTAATACTACTGATGAATTGTACCTAATTGTTGTGATAAATTTCGACGGCATTTTTTTTTGTTTTAGGCAGTTTAATTAGGAATAGTCTTACATTTTGTTGAACTAAATTATAATGTTTTAATATTTTGTATTTAAATTTATCTAAAGGAAGAAAAATGTAAAGACATTTATTTCCTTTTTTGATAATTCAATAAAAAGTATAATTTCCTTCTTGGTTCCCTTATATTAATCAATTTTCAATTATTTCATTGTAATTGAGTAACTTTTTCATTACGTATTCTCTGGAGAGTTCTTCCGAGGGATTGCTGGGGCCCGCAAGCCGACATTAATGATCCAATTACGGACAGATCTGTCGAATATACCTTCTTACCAATATATTTTATCTTTTTTATTATTATTTTTCAACATATTTACAGTTTCCGCCTGTTATGTTGGTACTAAATAAGATTTATTAGGTTAAGTTAGATAACTTAAATTAAGTTCCTCTAGAATGTAAGTTTTTTCTAGGTTTATTCTATTTAGGGACACTGCATCACCTTAGTTAGTTAATTAGTAAAAAGTGATTATTGATAATATGCACTAAAGTGGCTATGTAAAAATTCTGATCTATGCCGTACTCGGAGCGTTATTGATGTCTCCCTTAGTGTAGATTTTGTATAAGAAATCTCCACTAAGGGTCACTTTTAAGGAACATTTAGCAACTCTGTGACCGGCAGTTGAAGACTCCCTTAGACTATTAAAACACACTCACATTTCATTATTGTTTTAAGGATGTTAAGAATATTTCGATATAAAAAGTAAGCCGTGTATAATAAATATGGTTCACATCGTAAAAGAAAACGAGGCCATCTCGAGAAATTCAAAATGAACAAAAGATCGTTTACTGTTTTTATAAGCTATTTAGAATCAATAGGCATGAAAAGCAAAGCGTATATTATGTTTGGGATATTTTCGTTTAGTAGAGAGTCAAGTGATGCGATCTCGTCCCTACTTCGACTCACTGAGCAAGTAATAAATTGTGACGATACTGCTATCGAATTTCACTCTTGTTCATTCCTGAACAGCTTAAGTTACCAAATCGATTTTCAATTTGTAATTTTCGCTTAATATAGACAATGATTGAATCATATAGATACAACATACAATAAGTTATTTGATATCTCTATATTATAATTCTCATAGAGTGTATACATTAAGATTCCTCCTCGTGTAACCTACTCGTAGGTTTCATTATTGTGCTATATATTGCTAAACAAAATTTCGCAGTAATTTGTGTCATTTATTTTTAAAACTTAAACATGTAGAGTCAAACATTTTTATTATTTAAAGTCTTGAAATTAGTTGAAGTATAGAATAGTTGTGGACATTGTCGAAATGCTTTTGATATAATCCATCTGTTCAAGGGTATGTTTACATGTACAATTAATTCGTAGCAAAGGAGGCCTGCAAGCGATATAAGCAATAATTTACGAATGTCTTACACACGGCTTTGGAAGGCATTCATTTATTTCTCTTGCTCCGTTTATTAGATCCAATCTTTAGGATGTTATTTAAGGGGAAAGTAATGGAACAATTGAGCAATAAAATAAATACGAAAGGATTTTTATTGGGACACAATTAGTTCAATATAAAAAGCTTCAAAAAATTAAGTTACAAAACAGTATAAAGAAACAATTTTCGAATTCCTTTTCTTTGAATTTATAAAACTATTTGCAAAACTTGATTGCGATTGTTGGAAAAAGCAAGGCAAATTGTTTTCCATTACCGCTGTGAAATTAGCACATAAAATGTGCAGTGGCCAATTAACATTTCATTAGCACGCTCGGAGCTCGAGCAAGATTGCCCCAGTGCTAAGACATTAAACGCGACTGCAATGACGCTATACCACGGTTCTGTTTGACCGTTCAATAATCTACGTAATAATTATTAATAGTTTAACAAGCAAATATTAATTAAAAAAAACCTTAATAACACTTTGGGTCTCCTTGTGACTCACCGCTTTAATTTTTGCTGCAGGGTTTCTGCACCAAGAGACATTATACTCATCAAAATCAATCAGTCATAGGAACATAGATTTATTATTAGTGCGAAATTTGTAAGAAAATTTACGAAATCTAGAATAAATTCTATTTAAATACATATTAAAAGTATGAATACATATCAGGTGGCAATTTATTTCTTTTTATATAATAGTATCCATTCTACAAAATAAATTAAACCTAACACGCGCATACGTTCGCATTCTTTAACAAGTGAAATATTTTTGTATGCAACAAAAACAATTTAATTTTACAAACAGATAGCGTAAATTAAATAAGTTATAAATTACATTTTGTAGTGACACTGAATGACGACGAAATACATTTATTTGTTTTTCGAGTATGTTACTTTTATATTTATAAAAATACAGCTTTTTTAAATGAAGTACTGAAAATTTCTATAAAAAGCTAATGACATGAGTATTGAGTATTAATAAATTAAACTCGATTTATGTAACAAAGGTACACATGTTACCGTTGTTTATTAGATGAAATTAAATTAATAAATAGTAAATCTATTAGAAAAAAGAGAGGATTTAATATGAAGGATACTATTAATAAGTCCACTTTCTCTTCCTATCGTTTCCTTGAATTGATGGGAAGGGGAAGTGGATTGGCAGGGGAAGGGACGTATAGGAAGAGGTATTACCTTGTTGCTGTGGGTCTCCTCCTCCGTAGATTAAGGGTAGACAACGCATCTGCAATTGCAGATGTCTATGGCCAGGGGTCGCTTTGGATTTTTCAGCGAATCATGGTGGCCACTTGCTCATTTGCCACTTTGTATTATACAATAAAAAGTTTTCAAAGAAATAGTAAAATTACAGTTATAGATATGTTTATTTCTTTAAAAGTCAGATGACGGAATGTAATTCAAAGTAAATTGAAATTGTTTTCGTTTTAGGTGGGCAATCAAAATGGTTTTATTGTCTACGAAATTTCAATTACAGGTTTGAATGGAATCGTAAATTCGGAAAAACAAATCCACGGTCTCCGTTTCCTTTTCATTAAAATCGATGATAATCGACTTTTTAACTTGTAACTTTCGTTTAGATAGTCTTATATTTGCCTGGACTATATTATTTCAAAGTGACGTGTGCTCTTAACTTGTGGTCTGCAGGATCCGAGTTCGAATCCCGCCATGTACCAATGCGTTTAACGATTTCATATATACATTTACCCGACGTTCTTACGGTGAAGGAAAACATCGTGATACAACCTGTACATATTGGCAAAGAAATTCAAAGATATATGTGAAGTCAACCAAGACGCACCGGGCCAGCGTGGTAGGCCTAGGATAGGCTCCGCACCTTGTGGCGACGTACATTGAGGTGAAAGATTATCTGATGTAGTTATTTTAAAGGTTAAAGGTTAAGGGTTTCGACCCATGATGGGCACTATTTTCCGCAACTCCACGACTAGCGCGTATTTTGCGTGAATACACATATCTTTGAATTTCTTCGCCCATATGTGCAGGTTGGATCATGATGTTTTCCTTCGCCTAAGAGCGTCGGGTAAATATGTAGTTATTTTATAAATATATTACACTAGCATAGTTTGTTCGGGACAGAATGCAGGAGGACATAAAACATTAGAGAACTTCAGTGGTCAATACCCTTCCAAGCAATGTTTAATGCAAATTGTCTCGAAGAATTCCGTTTAAATTTTCAAGTGAAACAGCACAGTCGCCACACTTTATTCGCCAGTAAATACTCTAAAATATATCTTTTCTACGCCACCAGTTAAATTTATGCTCTAACACTAAATCTGTATTTGTATTGGATTTTTAAACTTCAGTGCCTTTAAAAAACTTTATTCTATTTGGTTAGTATTAAAGTTTGGAGTCCTTTTCTTCCGTATAAATTTTAAAAGATTTAAAATACTCCTTGGAACGTCCAATTTTACAAAACCTTTTAACAATTTTGGCTAACAAGAAAAAGTTTTCAGAAATACAAATAGGTCAGAAAATTGTGAATATGTTTCGACCACATTTATTTGGTTTATCAGTAAACAAAAATGGGTATTGCTCCAATAAATTGTGTTAATGTTATTCTATCCTGCATTTTGATAACTTAAGCTGTTTGAAAGTCACAAGAGCAGTGCTCGATAGCAGCAGTATCGGCCAAATTTATTGCCGGCTCCGCGCGCCCGTCACACTGCAAATTGATCGCGTTAACTGACTTGATATCTAGTTCCTTTTTGGAGGCTAAAATGTGTCCATTATTCTGCAATATATTGAAACAATATGGCCGCATGAGATAATAAAGGAGTTTTCATACATGATCCCTTTTATAACCTTTAACACTCCTATAAATCTTATTTGGATTTAATTTACTTTCGAATAGGTTTTATATTTAGTCACGGTATTATTTTGGGTCTTTTTATGACCTTATTTTAAACTACACATGATAAGTAGATATTAGTCACAGAACAAAGTCATTACTGCAAATCTTTGTTTCATTTTAATCTTAACTAATTTAAATTAAGTAAACTAAGTTCTCACTAATTAAGTTACAGTGTAACGTATTCGGTATTGAGAGAGGGTGCAGCGCTTGCAGCTCGCAGCGGATGTTACAATAAAACGCACTTAAGGAGAGTGTATACTGGCGGAGTAATACCACAATACTTGATGAAATGCTATTGATAAAAAGAGAAACTTTAGCAAGTGATCAATTGTAAATGTGCATTATTTTCATACAGTTTGTATAATCTATATTATTATTATAAAGTGGAAACAGCTAGTTTATTACAAAGCAATAAAGTTATGCTTGATATTCTAATATAAGTCAAAATAAGAAAAAATATTTACCGTTTTCTTCTTCTTCTTTCTTTTGTTTTTTGCTCAAGTACTATTTTAAAAGTTATCTAATAAATTACGCTCTGCAGTGGTTCGTAAATAGCGTAGTTTACTCTGTCAATACGTAAAGCTGTAGAGGACTCTAAACTCTTTGTTCTTGAAAATTTAAGTTTGTCCCTGCAGTGAATCTATAATTCAAGCGCCCGATACCTTGGTTAGGAGATAAATAATGAAACTGGATCGAAAAGAATTTGCATATTGTAGTTTTTGTTGCAATGCAGTAAACATTTACAAGAGAGATCTAAGATCTGGTTTATTCACATTCTAGGATACCAATTTCGTAACTTGCTTGTGCTATCTTGTACTAAATAATTAGGTATAAACATGAAATAAACAACTGTGCCGCTATTTTGTCCATCGCGGTGGTCTTTGTGGGATGCTATAGCCGAGTAAAAAAACTCACTGATACTTTTTTAATTAACATGTTTGTCCAATATATATAGTTTTGGCTCTAAATATAAACAGTATCAAAGTGAAGGTAACACAAATGTGCTTTATTGCTTGTTGAGAGGTGAAACCACTTCATTAGCTGTAGCTCGCACCTAGCGCCGCTTGCTTTGCGGTTACTATGTGAAACTAGGTGTTGAAAATATTTCTAAGCTTTAAAACGTTACCGAATTTAACTCATAATTATATCAAAAAATGTTTTGAATTTACTGATTGTATTAGGAACAAATGGTCCGTCATAAAATTAGAATAATTTTCTATTGATTACCTGCTGCTATTGAACAGATTCGTAAATAAAATTTTAACAAATGTGTTTTCTAACTAACGTCAGTGGAGTAAAGTTATTTGGGTTGCAGAATGCGGCGAGAGAGAAATGTAAGCCGACTTCAGTCAAGCTTAGTAAGTAGTGTGTATTTCTGACAACAATTGAACATGAAACTTTATGTTGGTTTTGATTTAAACATTGCCAAGTTAGTTGTAGTAAAACGTTTTGGTAACAACCACGTGTCGTGCAACGAAATGGTAAAATCTTATTATAAGAAAAAATACGCTCTAAAAATAAGCCAAAAAATCTTTTAACCTAATTAAATTATAAGTTTAATTTTTGTTTCAATCTGTTTAACTTAACAAATTATACTTTAATTCCCTCCGAGAGCTGCGAAATCAAAGGAGAATAAATCGGGCTTGAAGTTAGCCTGATAGAGAATAATTAAAGTCGTTTACATGAAAAACTTTTATAACTGAAAATTCATTAGGCTTAGTTAAATTAAGACACAATATAGTAAGACATAAAGTCAAACATCAAAGCTCGAATTGGCGGTTTACTAACCATTGAGTAAAAGTGAAATACTTAATATGCGCAAAGTTTAATCACAATTCAATTTAAGTATAAGGAAATAAGTAAAACAATGAATAATTTCTAAGTTATTACGAAATTACAAAATGAAAATAGCCAAAAACGTTGATTAAGATTTTTGTTCTTTTTATCATTGTGTGGAGTTAAAGAGATCATTGATTTTTATGTTGTCATTTCATCGCGAACTTAACCATTCAATCAGAGAGAATGTCAGTTAGTTAAAATAATCTGTGACATTTTAAAGCATTTTTCTCAACCTCATTTACAAGAATGATTCCATCTTGGCCTAGTAATGTTCTCAATGGACGTTTAATCAACGTTCCTTTTCATGTTATCAAGGCGGATCGAAAAAGTTAAAATGAAAATTTCATTATTAATATAAGAAATGAATGATATAAAACTGCTTGAAAGGTATTTTTCCATTTAAGAGAAAAATAATCATGGTGAATTTGTCCCCTTACGATGGCTCGTAACCATTTGTATTTTTAGACTTATTATTTTATATATTACGTTTAAATGTTAATTAAGTAATTGGTTAAAGGAATTAGGTCTTAAGTCTGCCAATGTATACTTGATTAGGGAGTGAATTGCGATTTTTTAGTTTCTAATCTTACTATAGTTACAGAAGCCACATACTGTGTTCCTTCTTTTATTTTTAGTTTTTAAAAGTCCGTCCACAGAAATAAAAAACCCTAACTCGAGTAAACGACTATTTTCATTAAAAAATGGTTACTGGTAGGGAAGTTTCCTGTTGCACAAGCAGTGAATTTGTATCCGACGTTCGCAGAAACTTTTACAGCTGACCAACATAATATTTAGCTCTATTCATTAAGTTTTCAAAGGGATATTATAGGAAAACTAACTGTTGCACAATACTTTGTATTAAATATTTACTCAGCACATTTTCAACATTAATTTTGTTTCAGGTTTGATGTCACGTAAAAAACATTATTCGAGTATCTCTTTAGAGATCGAAATTCCAAGAAACATTTTCTAACTTCTTTTACAAAAATGTCTTATTATAATTGGTTTGTTATCTATTGTATTTTTTTGTTTTTTTGCATCTAATTTATAGTGGTTTAATAAAATATAATCGTTTTATTGTGACTTTGTTTACGTATTAACTAAGTTAGTAAACTCGACGACGACAAAACTGGCACTTTACCTCACTCCGAATTTTTGTCAAACCCTTGTCGATAATTCAAACTTATCCCTTTGAATAATTCAAATTGTGGATGTCGCGAGCGTTGCTGTGAGCTCGCTGTCACTTTACGATACAAGGTTAAATCAATATTTTATATTCCTAACCCTCACTTGTTGCTCAACATCCTTATAAATTATTCAACGTCAAATATTTTGCGTTCCTTACTTGCACATTGATACTTTAAAATTACTTTCATAAGAATAGAATATACCCATATATTATGTCTATACGTTCTGCCTTAAATATTATCTTTTCAATTGGATAACAAAAATATAAAAAAATACTAGGCGCAATTTAATTTTCTAATCAATTCGAGTAAATTACTAAAAGGTCATGTCTACCAAAGCGTTATTATAAGCCCATAGTTCATTTTATCAAATTCTCAAGCATAAACCACTAATGAAATAACTTTCACACAGGTGCAGACCATTAGAACATTTCAACTAGGATTTAGGCCGGATTAATTTGGAATTCTAAACGATCCCTAAATTAATTTCGTTAACAAATTGTCTTCTCTTTTATTTTAAGGCAAAACATATCCGTGAAAGGAGTAGCAAAAGGGGTTTGTGTTATATTTTGTAATATTAACTTATTAATATTTTCAATTGTTCTTTTTTATCTTTATGAATTATTATAACTAGCTTTTAGAAAATTATCTAAATTGTCAAAATTTGCTTTTTCAATTTTATTTACATTTATAATTTTGTATATTTTTGTGTTTTTATACATCATAGAACATAATTGTTAATGAATATCAATTAATTAAGGCACCAGTGTGCATCTCTTACAATGCATCTAAACTTGTTAGTATGATGGACATTACAATCAAAGTTTGCGTGAATTCAACAAACGTGACCGGGATTAACTACGTAATGGAATTTCATACTAATCATGTTGCAGGGTCCTACCGAGATGTAATATAATTGATGTAATCAATGCAGTACTGTTATTATTAATAATAAATAAAATAAAAGACGTAAGAAGAGTCATAAAATGTTCGTGTTTTGTTTGCAGATTTAAATAAAGATAAAGAAACTATATTTCCCATTATAAGGTAAAGGTACCAGTAATTGATAGTGACCCAGTAATTGATAATTTGGAGTTCGACATCTTATAATAAAATATCTGTTAATTTTATTCATGCTATTTACACATAAAGTTATAATAAAACTATCTGTAATTTGTATTTAAAATCAAAATCAGTGATTTCTATTCATAATACTTATTTATTAATATTATTGCATTTTACGGCAGTGCGCGCTCCTCGTTTGTCACTTTTCTTACGTGTTTTGCTAAGAGAGCGTTTCGCTTAGCGAGGGTTTAGCATGGAACCAGCACTTTTGAATCAAAAAATATTACCAGAACTACATTTTGTTATAGACGTACTCTCTATTGTCTAATTTTCTAATCGATTTTTGAATTATTTATTTAGTTATAACGATTATCAATTACTAGAACCAAAATTGGTCGTTTTCTAGTAATTGATACCCCTTACTAGTTGCATGCTATCAAAATACTATGGAGCGCTCCCGCTATATATAACATTTTTTGCCTTTATTATATTTACCAATATGAAGATTTGTTTTGAACAAATTTATGTTTTGTATAATATTTTATCACAAGCATACTTATGTTTATTATGTATTGAAATAAAATATCTATTGGACTTCAATCTTTCTTAATATAACAATATTAAGTTGGTTAAAATAAGAGCAATCGCCTTATCAATTACTGGGCCACTGTATCGATTTTGCCTT
The DNA here is from genome assembly GCA_013186455.1 of Papilio dardanus tibullus. Taxonomy (NCBI): domain Eukaryota; kingdom Metazoa; phylum Arthropoda; class Insecta; order Lepidoptera; family Papilionidae; genus Papilio; species Papilio dardanus. Next base: position 31,585 of record QDHC01006557.1, on the reverse strand, counting down.
GTCAATTACTACTCCAAACAAAAAGACGCCTATCAATTACTACTGCATTTTGAGAGGTTTGGAAAATCATCATCATCACCAGCTCACTATACGTCCCCACCGAGGGGCACGGAGCCTACCCCCTAAGGGGGAAAATAAATCATAAAAATTATTAAAAGATGAATTAAAATAATTTGAGGTATATTATAAGTTGCTTGAAGGACTGGTTAATATTAGTAACTTTTACAAAAGTTTCTACTAGCAATGGATTAAAAGTGACGAAGAAAATAGCGCTTTTCCGCCACTATAGTATCAATTATCGGTACCTTTACCTTACATGATAATAATTACATTAAAACATAGAAGTATTAATTATCGTATGCTATGATTACACCAAAACAAAATTAAATAAAATTATAAAACCTTTACAAAAAACCTTTAATTGAAAGCGCAAGAAAACGAAAGATTAAATAGCGGCGTTAAAAAAACCTTTTTTTTGCGTGAAAAACATTTTACTCTTGATTTTAATTTATGTGCGAAAACAGTTATATAGAAAATTTTAACTGCTATTAATTGTTTGAAAGTTAAATGAAATTACTAAATTAAAAATTTTCAAGTTAAAATAATCCGCTTATTTACAAAAAAGAACTTTGTAAAAGTGTAAAATGAGGGCAGCATAAAGTTTTAATCAGTGTTTACGAAGTACATTAAACATTTTTGAAGTTTTCATAATATTTTGTTAGGTAAAGTTCTAATTATTGTCTTATAAGAAAAAACAAAGAATATTAGGCGTAATTAAATTTTGAAGCTTATATGTTAAACTATAAGCAAAAAGAGTTTCTACGGCATATACATGTCTATAAGCCATCTGGGGAGCTACCCACAGTAGTTTTAGATTGACCATATCGCTGAAGAAATCGACAAAAACGTATGAAACTGACATTCGATAAAATCATCTGATTGTCACATGTGAGATATCGAACGCCAATGTCAGTTTAATACTAATGTGCGACTTTTAAAAAAGGTGTATTTCTTAACGTTATTGTATGTTTATGAAATGTAATAATATAGAGAAATGTGTTATAAATTGTACACTAAATTATTTCACGTGGTTCAGTTATCTATGGCTATTATGCGACGATTAATGCCCTATTACAATCATAAATCAACCGGACACACGTACGGAAACAAATACACAATAACAAATCTTTTGTTTGCTCACGTGAATTTATATCTGTAATTATCTATTGAAATATTGGCAACCTGTTTATTAATGACGTATTGTGGATAAATATTCCTTAGATATTAAGCTTAACAATCTATGCTAATATTATAAAGAGAGAAACTTTGTATTTTTTATTTTTGTATGTATTGAAATACCCAAAGTACATGTGCTACAAAGCGATGCGATAGCGAACATCAAAAATGTATGGAACTGACAATGACGTTCGATATCTCACACATGATAAACATATGACTTATCAATTGTCATTGTCAGGTACATACATTTTTGTCGATTTTTATCAGCGATATCGCCAATCGAAAGATACTTTGGGTAACACCCCTGGACTGATTTCACCATTAGAAAGCTACATTATCCCCGAGTAACGTAGGTTATATTTTTTTTAATTCAAATTAAAGTTGCGAACAACAGCTAGTAACAAATATAAGATGGTTAAAAGTGAAGTATAGTCACTATGTGTTGGTATATTATATTTTACGCTTTTGCTATTTTGTATTCAAAGTTACAATTCTTGCGATGTCTACCAAGATCAATAAGTTGTTTCGAGTCACGTTTGTTAAATTCTCGCCAACTTTGATAGTGGTGTCTGCTGGTAACAAGTTTAGACGTCGTCTCGACAGTAACGTATAGTTGTACCGGTACAAAATATCGTATGACCTGTTACAAATTGTTAGTGCAATTTTTCTCGCGTGAAACTTGGATTTGCTAGTAGATTGTTGTTACATTTTGTTTATCTAACACGACGAAATTGGGAGACCAGTTATTTGAGCAAATATGTTGTTTTACTTAACTTTTAAATTGTGTCAAGTCTAGGATTAAAGTTGTTGAAATAAAATTGTATCCAAGTAACGGTCTTTTTTTTTCAAAACGAGTAGTAATCGTCATATCAGTAAAAGTGTCAGATTAGTTGGCCGTAATTCCTACAGTAAAGTTATTGAAAGTTCTAAAAATGTCGTATCTCTGTCGCTGCAGACTAAACGGAGATCTTTCCTCGCTCGAAGATTATGTAAATCAATTTAACGTTACCTAAGAGCAGTTAGATTTTATGCTAAGTCTAGCTTTCAGTGTTAGTGCTTCGTAATAATAAGACGAACATTTTAATAAGTATTTTTTTTTATTTTATTTATAGAGTTTATCTTTTGTTTTTATAATTGCTTTATTTTGCATTACGGTTGAAATTAATTTGCTTTCTCTGCCGTAAGTGTTTACAGACCCCCATGTGCTTTGTTCGTGTCTTGTAATAAAATATTGAACATTGGGTAATGTGTACGCAATAAATGTGATTAATTACACTGAGGAATGGGCTATAGAGATAATCTATTATGTGAATATACTTCGTTTATTTAACTATAAAATAAAATATAATGTTATAGAGTGGGTACATTATTAAATAGGGGTTATATGTCTATATACTTACTAGCTGTTGTTACACTTCGTCCGCGTGGAATTTAGAAGTTCAAAACAAAGTTTTTTTGAAAATTGTAAAATTCTTAAATAGCATAATTAATTATTCATGCTGAAAAGCATTTATTCCAAAAATTTCATGCAATTCTGAAGAAGGAATCACATTGCACCATAGGAACTTTGGACCCACATTTCGGACCCTTAGGGGTTGAATTTAGTAAAATCCTTTTTAAGAGCTTACTTATGGTAACAGTAACCTATGTACAAAATTTCAAGGCTCGAGACACAGTAGTTTTGGCTGTGCGCTGATTTTAAGACATCTGTTTACTCTTTTATATAGAATACGGGCGCCCGCGACTTCGTCCGCGTGAAACCTTTGTAAAATAAATTTGAAGAAGTAAGTAATACAAACCCGTATGCAAAATTTCCACACTCTAGGACTCGTATTTACGCCGTGAAAAATATTTTTAGATTCGCATTTTAACCTCACTTTTTCCCCCAAAGAAGAAATTCATAAAATTGCTAAGTTTTTAATTTGTGCTAAGGACAATTCATTACGATTTTCATGGAATTCTTACAAAGTTTTTTTGGCGTTGGTCTATACCAATGGATACAATGGATACTGATTTCGGACCCTTAGCGGTTGAATTTCGTAATATTCTTTCTCAGTGCACTCTTACGTAGTAACAGAAACCCCTATGTAAAATTTCAAATCTACAGGACTCGTACCTGCGATGTGACAAATATTTTGAAATCGAACTTTGACCCTCCATTTTTGCCCCCCAAAATAAAAATTTGTAAAATTCTTGAATGACAAACTCATTTATTAATGCTAAAGACTACTCATTCCAATTTTCATGCAATTCTGACAAAGGAATCACTTTTCTCCATACAAAGTTTGGACCCCCATTTTAGACCCTTAGGGGTTGAATTTCGTAAAAATCTTATCTTACTTTACTCACGCTTTCATCCTAACATCCACCTGCATGCCAAATTTCAGACAGATCCGTCAAGTGGTTTAGGCTGTGCGTTGATAGATATCTATGTCAGTCAGTCACCTTTGAGTTTTATATATATAGATGTTACTCGAGGATAATATAGCTTTCTAACGGTTAAACGATGTTTGATGTGGGCCCAGTAGTTTTTTAGTTATTTCAATACATACATACAAAAAATACCAATCTTACCACTTTGTATATTAGTATAGATAGCAACTCTAGTTGTGTGACAATTTATTGTCCAAATAAGATACAAGTTATAAAATTAATAGAAATAAAGTTTTGAAAAATATAACTCTGATACACAAAGTACTTTGTTTATTGTAGAAGAATCCTTGTGCTCTTATTACAAAATTGATTTGGATTTCAGAATGGAGATTATAAATGGATTTTGCGAACATTCATCATATTCGCGATATTGACTGGTATTGAATTGGCTGATGGCCAAACAAATAACGTGTAACAAAAACTATTTTGCCTTTACTTTTTAACAAATACCAACATGAATATTATTATACCTTGCCTAGTAAGAAGTGTGAGCTCCTTCAACTTATCTATACAAAGTCCGAAAGAAACAGTGAAGAAATGTAAAATTAAATAAAGCAATTTTTGCTGTATTCTTCAGAACCAAGTTGTTTTTACAAATTGGAGTAATTTATAGCTAATCTGGCTCAAAGTTATAAATTAAGTGATTAAGAAAAATAATGAAAAAAGTAGGGTTAAGTCGTATTGGTTGTACGGAAGTCGTGTTTAAGATTCAGTAGCGGTGCGTGAGACGTGTTATGGATGCTTCATGAGAACAGCCTTGATGAATTACAACATGGAGAAACTTTAATCTACAAATAGAAGACTAACGCTCGCATTCTCAGAGAATTGTTAATTCTTATTAAACAGAAACTACGATCTTTTCGTATGTAGAAAATACATAAAATATGAGCTAAAAAATTCAATAAATAACTTCTAAAGTGGATTCATGGATTTTATTCACGTTCTCAATTTAATGTTTTTTTCTGTTATTAATAGTTATATTTAATAAACCCCCGTACTTCACCTATTTAAAATCATTCGAACTGCTGCGTTTAATGATGTCGGAATACATGTTTTAAAAGATATACAACTCACATACTTAACACTGTTTTAATAACTCCGTGCGAACATGAGTGCTGTCGAGCTTTATTAGATTTTTTACATGAAATTTATCTATTGCTAACATTAATGAGTTTAAAATGTTATAAACAATTATTTGTTAAGTTTTTGACTGTGTTATGTTATTCAGAAGCCTGTTTTATCAAGTTTTTATTATATCTAAATAAGGAAAGTTTATATTTTACGTAATAACTAGTGTTGAATGTTAGTCATTTTTTTCTAACTTTATTCGATCTCTATGTTACAAAGAAAAATGAATTCCTTACAACAAACTTTCGTATAAGAGAATTTTGTTTTCACCCATTTTTATTATGCACATTATGTAGTTTTTCTTTTGACTCGAACTACAAAACTTTTATAACTTTTCGCAAGAAATAGTGGAATATTTTCAAGGCGCGTTGAACAGAAAATTACTTATTTTATTATTTTTTTCTTTAATTTCGTTTCTGGTAGAGAAAAATAATTTTCTATAAAATTACGGCTTATTGTACAATAGTGAAATTATTGAGGGACTATTGTATTAGTAGAATTGGGATGGCTTATGGATCCATAGATAAAATTAAGAGCAGAGTTTGCAATGGCGTTCGCAAACACTAATACGTTATTTACGATATCCACAGCATTTGTTGAGAGTTAGATTGTAATAAAGTTAAATCTTCCAGCTGGAATGCGTTTATCCACAACTATGAGTACGAACTGTAATTGCGTATATTCAAGTCTCACAGTAGCGTTCCAACAAACTTTCATACTAGTACTAGTTATAAAGTTGAGCGCACCAATCTTACCAAATTGAGTTCTGCAACTAATGCATAAAATAACTTTTTTATTGGTTAGTACTGAATACTAATAGCAAAATAGATTTGGAACTGGATTTCAGATCGCTCCCGACGATTATTACCAACATGGGTTGCTAGACTTCGTCGGCGAGTTAGTTTGGAGTGATCCATATTTTAACCCTTATGCAAATAACATCTAGTCGTAGAGTTATGGAATGTTGTGTCTCAACACTGGAAATCCACGGTAAAGAACATACTTCATAATCACAATACTTGTGAGACTGTTACATTTAAATGTGTTTTTTAAACGAGACAAGTAAATATTCACTATAAGAGCAAGGAAAACGTGTTCTCAACTTCACAACTGTGTGACAATTAAACACACTCCGTAAGCCATCGCCGTCCTGCAGCGATTATACACCACGCTTGTACAACTTTGTCTTGTACTTTTAACTCGTTACAAATTTTATAGAATACATTATTTTTTATTTAAATATCTGGAAATATCAAACAAGAATAACGTATCGAAAAGAAGAATGCAACAATTTAAAGCACACTGCAGATCATAAGGTACACTAAAAAAAATGTTATTTATTTTACAATGAATTTTCAGTTGAAAAAATGTCAATATTATCACTAATCGGCGTTCGGTTTTGTGTCCTATAATGGTGAATTCAATAAAAGGTGTCAGGATTTCAAAAGTCAAAAGCCAGTAGATAATAATTTATGAATATAAATAATCAAAGATAACGTTGGGATAAAATATGAAGGTTTTTAAAGCCCAGTAACAAGGAGAAAAACGCAAAAAGGCGACGCAATAAATTGCAGGCATCTCATCCGCAACATACTTTTTACATTTTGTGCCACGCTGTGTTTGTTAGAGTAGCTTTTATCATAATTGGTTTGAATAGAATATCTTAGTTTTTCCAGAATAAAACATTCTTATATTCTTCTGAAAATCAAGTACAATTTCTGTACATAAATTGTGTTACCCTATTTAAAGTGAAAATAGACGTAACAGAATCCATAAGTAAAACACATTATCAAAACACCTGTTAAAAAACAACGTTAAAGGTTTCGACCCATGATGGGCTCCATTTTCCGCAACTCCACGACTAGCGAGTATTTTGCGTGAATACACATATCTTTGAATTTCTTCGCCAATATATGCAGGTTGCATCTCGATGTTTTCCTTCACCTAAGAGCGTCGGTAAATATGTACATATGAAAATCGAAAACCAAAAAACACATTGGTACATGGCGGGATTCGAACTCGGGACCTGCAGTTTACAAGTCAAGGAGCTAAACCCCTGAGCCACCGACGCTGTTTCATTTTTGAATACAGTAAAGACGACGTACCAAGAAGTTTCAGATTTACTTTCGAAACTTTAAAGCGAGCTACACTCGTTCAGTTTTAACTGTACAGTTAAAACTGACTTACACGTCATTGAACTGCACACTCGAACTATACATTTCTCAGTTTTGTCTTCACACGTCAGTTTTAACTGCGCAGTCGAACTGTAAAGTTAAAACTAAATGTTTGTAGTCTGCTTATTGCCCTTTTAAGAGTTCTAGTATTACATGTAACTCAACATTCCATCGTCTGCTGTTGTACTCGTATAGGAATAGGTAAAATGATGAAATACGAGTTGACCAAACCTCCCATCAGATACCACTAACAATAAGTTCTCGTTTGTTACTTCATCAGGGTTTATTGCGTAGCAAGGTTTATGGCTTTGTATGCGACACATCTAACATCATTACTTTACAACTATCTTTAATTTGTTTAGGTATATATCGAACATAAAAATTATCATATTTATTAATTTCAGGGGGCTTACCTAACATGCGCTACAAAGCGATTCGATAGCGAACATTAAAAATGTATGAAACTGACAACGACGTTCGATATCTCACACGTGACTAGCACAGGACTTATCCAATGTCATTGTCAGTTTTATATATTTTTTCCGATTCCATCAACAGTATCGCCAATCGAGAGATACTTTGGGTAACGCCCCTGACTTAATTACGTAAGTCTAATAATTATGTTGACATAAAATTAAACGGCGGTATATCAATAAGACATTTTTCACTTAACCTATCGATTACCCTCTCGTTTTCATTTTTTTTTCTTTCCTCGCAGTTTTTCCAATCAAAGGTGATTTGTATACAAAGCGGGTAAAGTACTAATCAGAAAATCTTCGTCAGTAGCGTCAGGTATTAAGGCAACCCTCAAAGAACCTTTTAAAAAAAGTAGCTGCGTCCAATCATTTGCTAATTATGATCCTTTAATCTGTAGCTCGCAGACGTAATGATAGCTTCTTTAAATCTTTGCATTTCTTAAAAGATACTCTAAGAAGGTGATTGTGCGATGTGAACTCATCTAAAAATAACCTAATCGTTAATTCGAAAATCAATAAGTCCGACTGTTACTCGATCACAATGCGGGAAAAATACAAACCGAACCGACACTTAAATCATCAGATTAGTTTACAAGATGGTAATTAAGTAGACATATTAACACGTAAATACATAACTATTTAAACAAATAAGGTGGAAAGATGTAGTGCTGAAAGACATGAGTGAGTGCCAAGTCTCAGAGGAAAATGTAGAAGCTGGAGCGAAGTGGAGGGGAACTATTAGGAAAACCAAGCCCAAGACCAGACGGGATTAGCGCTAGGGAGAGAGAGAGAGAGAGAGAGAGAAATACATACTTATTTATCGCGCTGTTATTATCCCTGGTGTTAGCCGCGTAACATCTCGTGAGCATTGTGCTAATTACACAAAAGTAACATTTAATATAAATAGAAAAACAAATGAAATCCATGTAAGGGGTTTCCTTATTGTTTGCGTAATGAGAGGCAATTAAATCGACAACAGCTGTCCAAACAAAAGCTTGTCCCGTGCGGTTGCACACAAAAGCGCGATTACATCGTTACTTCAAGTTAATAGTGCAGCTAATTAATTCAGCGGTGCAGTCGGCTGTGATACTACTGTATTATGCTCACAACTTAATTAGGAATTAAATGACATTGTTTATAGACATATATTGTTACACTATTAAATATTAACAAACCAATATTTTGGCGAATAAAATTTTAAAATCGTGTCAAAGTTTTTAATAAGTAAAATTATTCAAAATAAATATAATTTATTTTACTGAGTTAAAAATTGAAACATTAAATTCTAAAACTTTAATATTATTCAGGAGTTATTTGAATTATTTTAACATTTATTATTCCTCTGTATACAAGAGCAACTTGACCAAAAATTTTACGAACTGACAAAAAAAAAATCAAATTATAAAAATAGTTAGCCTAGTTAGTTTACCGAAATGTTATAACGAAAATAATGTTGAAATATATTTCTATTAAATAAAACATTGCTAAGCATTAAGGAAAATTAATTAACTTGGAGTTCATTTGAAGTTAAGATCGTTGCAGGAGAGAACGTTAACTGGTTTCTTTCTACCACCACTACGAACTAATTGATTCTCTTTTATCTTACGCGGTAGAAATTGCTTTTAAGAATTCAATATTCCACGTTTGAAATAGCAATAACTTACGAGAAAATTGTGACTATTTTTAAATTAATTTATCATTATACGAAGTAATAGAGGGCAGATAGAGATAGAGCAGATATCACAGATATCTAGTGAGGCGCAGCAGCATTTGAGATTGTACTAACTTCGCTATTTCAACGCCAAGAGCCCTAACAATTGTCTTAAAAGAGCTATAATGCCTTCTTAAAGTAAGCAATGACTCTACACCTAACTTATACGTTTGTATAAGATACTAGCTGCTGTGCGCGACTTCGTCTGCGTAGAATTAAATAATATAGCCTATGTTACTCGGGGATAATGTAGCTTTCTAATGGTGAAAGAATTTTTGAAATCGGCCCAGTAGTTCTTGAGTTATTTCGATACAAACAAAAATACAAAGTTTCTCTCTTTATAATATTAGTATAGATAAATTATATACTCATTGTGTTTTATTAAATTAACTGACTTACAAAGCTGTGTATTTTCACTACAAACGCTTTTTTTTAATTGATTGAAAAACTTGCAGGTGGCGATACGAAAAATATAATCAGAGAATATATTGAACCTTATTGAAACACTGTAGCAATTAAATTGAAACCGTAAATTGAACTCATTCGAGTGTTCCAATGCTACTGTTTCGAGCAATAACAATATTTTGCACTTTTTCAATTTGTAGTTTTACATACGAATTCCGAATTCGATAAAACTAAAAATAATTTTACCAAAAAAGGTATAGAAGATACAAGTTTTAATTTGTTAAAGTTAAATCAATGTAACATTAATATTTAACACATTACAGAAGGTATCTAGAATGTAAGTCATGTAAAGAAATACGAAATGTATAAGAAATAAAATAAACCGACGAAACTTAATCTGACGATAATGTAAAGGAATTGACTAGTTCGGTAGTACCTATGTCGAGTTCCTTTCCAGTTGAATAGAAAACTAGATTTTTTTTTATTTGTAGCCAATTCAATCTCTAATCTTTAAGAAATTGGTTCTGTTCGAGTAGAATTTCGACCTGCTTTTGTATTTATTTTATATCCAAAATATGTTTCTTAATTACATTTATATTAAGTCAAGCTGTTGTTTGTGACTTTGTTCGCGTAATTAAAAAATATAGCCTATGTTACTGGGGGATTGTGTAGCTTTCTAACGGTGGAAGAGTTTTCGAAATCGGCCCAGTAGTTCTTGAGTTATTTCAGAACATAAAAAAATACAAAAATACAAAGTTCCTCTTTTTGTAATATTAGTATAGATATGGATATAAATTATGACATTTGAACGTAAATCCTTAGCTAAATTGTTTATGCAGTTAAATACATGATGTAATTATGCGCTAAATAACACGTCACTAACAATATGCAAAATTCCGATTCATGTACAAAATTGTTTTCTAGTTTAATTATAGTTTAATCCGCTTCAATGTGCGAATATCACGCGTCGTGTTTATCTATTGTATCACTCAATAAGCTATTATTTATTTTATCATCGTTATAAAATTAATAGACCGAGAAATATTATGTTATAGTTGACTATGGCCTAGTCACCTTTTAGGGTAGGCTCCGCGTCACTCTGTAAGGGATGGCAGCTACACCTCGGTGGGGACGTATCACTATACGTCTCTACTGAGACCACAGCTAGTGCTAGCTTACTAGTTAGTGATGATGAGTTATTAGTGATTACCATTTAATAATAATTTGTACCTCTGAATTCGACTTTCCAAAATTGTTCGAGACATTTGCTTGACGGATAGAACGTAAAACCAATATTTTAAAACGCTTTGTATGTTATATTATAAATACGTTATAGACATAGATCTTCTCTAATAATAGCAAATGTTCCAATTGTGCGAAATGTCGATAATATTGCTGAATTAACATCGCATAATTTCAGTAAATAACTGCTCGATATTAACAAAATATTTTCCAAATATTTGTAATTGATTGCAAATACAACCTACATTAAATCATAGATATGTGAATTCGATTATTAACATCGAATGAAACATTTATTCATAATAAGGTTAGAAATAAAGAGAGAATTAGGACCGCATTAATGTGAAAGTTGAATAACTAATTTACCCCCCGGTGGTTACCGAAAGTACATGCGATTCGATAGCGATTGGATAGCGAACATCAAACATGTATGGAACTGACAATGAAGTTCGATATTTCACGCGTGACAAGCACATGACTTATCACATGATATCGCCAATCAAAAGATACTCTGGGTAACCCCCCTGATTTGGTTCATCACATCATCATCACCAGCTCACTATACGTCCCCACCGAGGGGCACGGAGCCTACCCCCTAAGGGGTGCCTAGGCCCTAGGCCTGATTTGGTTAGAATAGGGTTATTCCTTTTATCCTTCCTTTTACTTTCTGTAGTTGAGACATGATACAAAAAATAATTAGTTACGTTTTATAGTACGTGTGTTAAGTAAAAAATTAATTAGTGAGCTAAAGGTGAATTACATTGTAGGTAGAAAACAAAGGAGCTTTCTACTTTACGATACAGTAAACGAGGCGAGCAAGAATTATGGCTGCGGCTTAAATGTATGATTTTTTGTGCTGCTTATTAAAATTGTTTACGTCGACTTTATACATTAAAGTTACCCACTAACCGACTTTAACTTGCAACTTTATTAAACGGTTTTACAGTGAATTATTTTACGTAATATAGAGATACATTACAATTTCTATGAGTTATTTAATAAAAGCAAAATTGAGTATCGATCTCTAATCAATTTGACACGTCAAGTTTATTTTATTTCAAACATTTTTAAAGTGTTTTTTGACTGGTTTTTGTTAATCTGCGCAATTTATAAAATGTGTTAAAAGGTTTGCCAACAAAATATTTCGCAACTTTACATTCTATTTCTAGTGGTAAATTACTAATCAAAACCTATTTCATTAATAGGCAAACACAACATTTGTAGAAACAAAAGAAAGTAAAAAAAGCTAAAAATAACAATAACAAACTCTACAGTAACAGTCCAAGTTATTATTACAAACTCTATCATTTTTCTATCGAATGACTAAGAATTCGTTTCGAAATGACAAACTTGTAAAAAGGAGAAAAATAAACTTCAGTGCTGTTGAAAATCAAGGAAATCTTTTAAGGCTTTAAAGCTTTTAAGAGTAAAGCTGCGAAGCATTTGTAGAACGCTGTTCTAAAACTTTAACTATTAAGTTACCTAACTCGCAGGCAGAAAAAAACTGAGATGTGAGCCTTCGCCGTATCCTTTGATCAATTTGTCTCAATGTAAAGAGATTATATGAAGTATCTAACGTAATTATATAAACTTTTTCACATTTCTAGACCAAGGGTTTCTGCTGACGAAACATCCAAGAACCCATTTTCATCTCATGTTTTTAAAGGTGTATAGGATGAAATTAAGTTTTCAAACCAAACAGCAAAGCGAGACAATCATCACCAGCTCAATATACGTCTCCACCGAGGGGGACGGACTCTAGACCCTAAGGCATGATGAAATAATAATAGTAGCAAAATATTTAGATTACTTTCGAAATCTATAGGTTAGTTTTTCTCCGATAGTTACACGATCTACATTAATTTAAACATAACCCTTTGCTAACGTAAAATCAATTAACAACGGACATTTTCATTCGTGTCGACCTCACAAGTGCCATTTAGTTCATCCCAATAGCATCGCAAACTCTGGTTGTACTGTCCATCAAGTTAACGAGCTTAGCAATGCATTATTAGAGGAACACAAAGGATGCGGGAATGGACGGGAGCGAGCTGTGTGGCCTACTGTACATTGTTACCGAAGCTTGTCCTACATTGATGATAAGTCTATTACATTTTTAATGTACATACATAACATTTATATAACACATTCATATATTGACCAAACGTATTTTTATTACTAACATTGAATAGTTGCACCAAAAACAATGTATATATAACAAAATGTTTGTAGAATCGGTCACTATTCGAAATTGAGTATCTACTTCAATTCTAAAACTAGTTTTGTCTATTTGCCGACGGAATTGATTTTACATTTGAATAAATAATTTCGTTTCCCAACATAGTGTGTTACGTCATGACTCGGAACATTCTTATTGCCTTTTAGTATAAATATTACAATAGTGTAGACTATTCATATTTCCTCTATATTTGCTTAAACATGAAAGCAAAGTAACAAATTAAATAAATAAGTTATTTATTAAAATGAGGTGACGAAACAATGTTTAGTTTAACTTTATTATGTTATAATTTGTTAGAAGTTTCTGTTACTGTTACTGCTCGCAAAAAGTGCTGAATTTATACCAACAGCAATTAGCGAAGTTCAAATCATTCCTAAGAGAGTAGACATAACAATAGTTTATTTAACTTCGTATTTTTATATGTAAAAGAGATGTTTATAGTATTTTCGTACTTATAATAGTCTCGCCACATGAGTGTGGTGCCGGAGGCCTAATTTAAACCCACTTTATAAAAAAATAAAAATAAAAATAAAACATTTTGTTTCATTATGTTGTTGAATTTGAAAATATAAGAAAAATTAAGGCTGTTTATATTAGGAATAGTAATTTTAACATCACAATTTACAGCCGTAGCTTAGCTGTTTCAAGTTTATGCGGTTGTAATTCATTAAGGCTGTACGCTCTCATCGGAAAAGCGAAACACGTTGTAAGCAACGCTTCTGAATTTCAAATACTTACATACTGGAAAACACATAATTAATGCAAAATTTGTTTAAGCCTCTCAATTAATTAGCATTTTAATATTACAAGTACATATGAGTAAAATAAAAAATATTAAAAACCCTTAAAATAGTTCGCACCTGAAGGGCTACCCAAAGTACCTTTCGATTGGCGATATCGCTGATGGAATCGACAAAAATTTATAAAACTGACATTGACATCAAACGTCATTGTCAGTTTTCGTAGCGAATGTACTTTGGGTAACCCTGCTGGTTCCTTTACTAGTTGATCTAAAGTTGGTTTCTCGTCAACTATTATAGCTCGGAAACAACAAATGTAAAAATCACACATAAGACGGCGTGTATCATTTTGTATTGATTATTTGGACTTCATCCAATTCACTATCAGTCTATATTATGGATATACGTAAACTTCTTATATAAAAAAAAAAGGTTAAAGGTTTTGACCCATGATGGGCTCCATTTTCCGCAACTCCACGACTAGCGCGTATTTTGCGTGAATACACATATCTTTGAATTTCTTCGCCGATATGTGCAGGTTGCATCACGATGTTTTCCTTCACCTAAGAACGTCGGTAAATATGTACATATGAAAATCGAAAATCGAAAAACACATTGGTACATGCCGGGATTCGAACTCGGGACCTGCAGTTTACAAGTTAAGAGCTAAAACCCCTGAGCCACCGACGCTCTAAAATAATAAAATAATAATATAATATAATAATAATAATATAATATTATATCTTATATAATCTTGCATCTATCATAGTACGTATAGCTAAGAATACACGAAAATATCATCAAATATTTGTCTGCAAATAAAATTAACTCAACCAAAGCCACCGTTAAAGCTGTTAAAGTTACCAAAAAGCTTTAAACTAGTCTAATTTCAAGTTTAAGAAATATATCGCAAACTTCTAATTAAGTTTTTGTTTGTTATATATTTACAATAAAACTTACAATTAAATAAAGTAACATAAATCACGTAAACAAACGGAAAGCTTAATTCTATTCTTATTACTCTAACCAACTACTTTAATTGCACTTTTCACGATGCTACCAGTTCCCACAGGTTGGACTTTAAAAGTACTTTACTTGTTGAATTAACCTGTAATGGCTGGGAGCAGTTTAAATCTAGTCTATTGCGAATCGACATCATTTTGTACAAATAAAAATTATTTTCAATTCCTTGTTAAAGGGAAATTAAAAAATACATCGTTAGTAGTAATATAAAGCTGATTAACCCTTTTTTAAGTAAAAATGTCTTAATATTAAAGTAAGAGTTTTGAGTACGTCTACCACCACGCCTACGATCATGTTCACAGCAACGTCTACGACCACAGCTACGAAAACGCCTACGACAACTGCTACAAACACGTCTACGTTCACGCATACCTCAAATCACGCGACGTCGCTTCACAAACTTACATGTTGCTAGTTCATATAGCCTCGTATGCAGTCGTAGGATTAAAAGGTGAAAAAGAATAATCTGATCCGGGTGTATGTGCTCCTGATGTGACGCGCCACTCGAACGTTTTGAATTTAAATCCGATCGTGATAAAATTTTAAAAGGCCGGCTTAAACTGTGCACTCTATACCATGTGCGCGTAACAGAATTAAAATTTCACTCTCTTTAGCCCTGCTACAAATGCACTTAAATTACAGTCCAATGAAACCGCGATATTTGTCTCGTTTATAGAGGTTTTTCGCATATGGAGGTAACTCGTCGGGACTAGATAATGTCTCGCTTATAGAGGTTTCTCGCTTATAAAGGTATCTCGTCGGGACAAGAAAATGTCTCGCTTATAGAGGTTTCTCGCATATGGAGGTATCTCGTCGGGACCAGATAATGTCTCACTTATAGAGGTTTCTCGCATATGGAGGTATCTCATCGGGACTAGAAAATGTCTCGCTTATAGAGGTTTCTCGCATATGGAGGTATCTCGTCGGGACTAGAAAATGTCTCGCTTATAGAGGTTTCTCGCATATGGAGGTATCTCGTCGGGACCAGATAATGTCTCGCTTATAGAGGTTTCTCGCATATGGAGGTATCTCGTCGGGACTAGATAATGTCTCGCTTATAGAGGTTTCTCGCATATGGAGGTATCTCGTCGGGACCAGATAATGTCTCGCTTATAGAGGTTTCTCGCATATGGAGGTATCTCGTCGGGACCAGATAATGTCTTGCTTATAGAGGTTTCTCGCATATGGAGGTATCTCGTCGGGACCAGATAATGTCTCGCTTATAGAGGTTTCTCGCATATGGAGGTCTCACTTATCCAGGTTTGACTGTATTAACATGTATTGTATTTTATAAAACAAATAGTGTTCCTCGTATGTTAAAGTAATTTTAAACCCTTTGTGTATATTTGAAGTTAAAATAAGGTAATGTTAAAATCACAATATATATGGAACATTGACAAAAAGTAAGCGTGTAGTAAAAGCTTACGTCTCTCTGTTAAGACGAAGCTGCATTTCTTTTTTATACACCCGTTCATCTCAATCTTTTATAGCAAGATTTAAGGCATTCAACAATATTACATTACCAATATAAAATATTTTGTAGATTAAAGATATTAACGTAGTCTTACTCTATGATGTAAAATCTAGAAAATTATGTTGAAGGACGAAAAGACCGATCACATAAATTTAAATCAAAAAAATTGGGGTCATGTAATTTTTATTTTTTATTTTATAAAGTGGTAAACGAGCAAGCGGCCACCTGAACTCGCTGAAATAGCGAAGCGACCACTGCCAATAGACGTCTACGATTGCAGATGCGTTGCCTACCCTTAATCTTCGGAGGGGGAGACGCATAGCAAGAGGATAATTCCTCTCCCTATGCATCCCCTCCCCCGGAAAATCCACTTCCTCTTACCATCATTTCCTTACAGGAAAAGAATAGGAAGAGAAAGTGGATTAAAAATTAGTCCTCCGGCACCACACTCATCAGACAAAACACGGAATTTCGGAAAAAAAAAATAGCTTTCATTTCACGCCTGTCTTCTGTGTGGTCGTGGTATTTTACAGGGCGAGCCGGACAATTCGTGCGAAGATCTTAAAGCGGGCTCTACCACTGTTTTACTGCATAATTATGCAACGATTTTGGGTATTGGTTTAGTAAAGTAAGACGGCCTGTTTTTATGTTCTGAGAGTAAGCAGTCAAATTGAAGATAACGTTCAGACTAGTCCTAGATAAATATTTTTGTTAGTAATGGTTATGATTTTAATGAAATACAAATAAGTTTAGATAAGCCAAGTCCTATGCAAAGTCTGGGTTTTCTATCGTTCAATAAAAATATTAAAATAGATTTTTTTTAACGACAAATTGAAAGTCAAATAGTTTTACTTAAACCTGTTATCAATTGCTTTTGTGCAGCGATTAATGTCCTATTATAAACATTAATCAATTGCGCAAACACTTCTATATGGGAACAAATATGAATTAGCTACAAAGCCGATTGTTTGAATGCATGAATTAAAACTTCTAGTTTGAAACAACGGATTATAATTGATATATGTATGGTGCGTATACAATAGAGGAACGGATTATGAAGCTATTTATTAGTTTTTATTTAGTTTATTTTGAATAGTTTTTTTTTAAATAATTAATTTTGAAAATAAAAAAGGAAAGGAAAACAACCTGCACATATCGGCGAATAAATTCAAAGATATGTGTGAAGTCATGCAAAATACGCGCTAGTCGTGGAGTTGCGGAAAATGGAGCCCATCATGTGTCATACTCATACTGTCATATTTATTTTTTTAAATATTTGAAAAAATATACTCTCTTTTAAATAATAATGACGAAATGAAAGGTTTATGTTTAAATTACTGTTAATGGATACAGGATGTATTCTGTCGTTTATATTAGTGTGATGTTCGTAAATCAATTCGCCGAAGCCAAAATTGTCTCCGGGAACTTGATTCACGAACATCAGCGCAATCAAGTGTGAAAACAATTGAACGTTGGCGTGACATATAGAACAGAGGGTTTATCATGAAAATCGAGACAGTTGCGAGAATGTATTCCTACAAATTCCGTATATTGGTGTACTTCAGGTCAGGTAGTGACTTCGCAAAAATCTAATACAATTTTTGTCGAGGACGTTACGAGAGCTTTCTCGCAATATTTCGTGATAGGCCCTTCGCAAACTGCCTAAAGTTATAATTAAAAGGGTAACGGAACAATGTTTCTATGTATTTAAATGCTACCTTCAATAAATAAGGCGATGAAAATCTTCTAGTGATCAAGGCAGTATGGTATAGCTTATACTGCAAAGGGTAGTAATGCAATTGATGTGTTGTCAGCATGTTTTGGAAGCTGGAAGATATTTAATATGAACAAGCTCTTATAACATACACGATTTAGGCAAAACGCCAATAAACTTCTGAATTGGCACCAACTGCTAAATGAAAACAACGTGAGCTTGGCATTTATGTAGGTACTGAATAATTTAAAAATAAATACTCCTAATATATAACGACTTTGTCTGCGTGGAATTAAAAAAAATAACCCATGTTACTCGGGGATCATATGGCTTTCTAAAGGTGAATTTTTGAAATCAACCCACGGGCATTACCCGAAGTACATGCGCTACAAAGCGATGCGATAGCGAACGTCAAAAATATATGGAACTGACAATGACGTTCAATATGTTACACGTGACAAGCACTTGACTTCAAATATCATTGCCAGTTTCATACATTATTGTCTATTCCATCAGCGATGTCGCCAAATAGAAAGTTACTTTGCGTAACCACCCCCCAGTAGTTTTTGAGTTATTTCAATACATACACAAAAATACAAATCTTTCCTTTTCATAATATTAGCATAGATAGTCAAATTGTTTTATTTAGTAATTATTTGAGTATTTAGTTTTGTACAGGACACAATGATAGACTGGCTCACGATGTTCGGACATGGGCGTGTTGTGGGTTTTGTGGTAACATGTCAAAGGAACACTGGCGAATTGTGGCCAACGACATTTACACAATGGCCCATCATTCTCTATGTACTACCGTTAACGCTTCAAGTGGACATTCTGTTTACAAGCATTTGTAATACATGGCCATCGTGGTTTAACTAAAAGACATTTTATCTTTGAATTTAGCGTGGCTATCCAAAGTATCTTTCGATTGGCGATATCGTTGATGGAATCGACAAAAATGTATGAAACTGACAATTACATTCGATAAGTCATGCTTGTCACGTGTGAGATATCGAACGCCATTGACAGTTCCACACATTTTTGTTCGCTATCGCTTTGAGTGCGTATACTTTGGGGTTACCCTCTGGGCTATTTTTTATTCCTTGCAATTGGTATTAAACCACGACAAACGTTGCTAAAGAAATCCCTACATTTGGAATCGTTGGGTTTGACTAATGTTATATTCAGACAGTTAGCCGAGATTTTGCTTGATTTTTCGTAAATATTAAGAAATCTTTCACATTAATTAAACACGATAGTACCATCAAACATTTCCTTTTAAAAAGCGGAGCAGTTCCTCTTAAGAAATGTTTTTTGTTTATTAATTACTTTTCGTACTATAACACAGCTACTAGTATTCATATAAAATTAATTAAGCGCACTTTCAAGCGGCGACTAGAAACATAAAACGAATCCATACCCGATACGTTTTACCTTAAGAACTCTTGACAAACTAATTACCTCATTTTCTAATAACAAAACAAAGGGGAGAATACAAATATGCAAAAGAAGGGATACGATAGCATCTAAAATTCTAATCATAATTAAAGTTATAGATATAGTTGGACCCATGATGGGCTTTATTTTTCCTCAACTCCACGACTACCGCGTATTTTGCTTGACTTCACACATATCTTTGATTTTCTTCGCCGATATATGCAGGTTAATTAAACTTGTATTAAGTTTAATTAAGTCTTCAAAGTTAATTTCACCTTAATAAAGTTAATTTGATATTATGTTTCTATTATAAGTTTTTATTCTTTGCACAGATTAAATTGTTATAACCCATAAAATCGATGTTATAATAAATTCAAATTCTGGTGACCTAGAGTTTCGTTTTACACAGAAATGATACAAAAATATATTTATCAAATTCGAATTATATTTTCCAACTAATAAGCGTTATATTATAAAAAAGGGAAAATGCATTTTCCCTCCAAAACGTTTACAGCATTACATTATTTCGCTGCAAGCGCCAACAAAGGCATTTGAACGCTTGTTATTACAAAGCTTTGACTTGTAACAAAGAAATTGCCGACTTTGAAAATCAATGAGCTTAATTGTGGTATAAAGAAAACCACTTTTAATAAAATAAACATTAAAAATTCACTCATAATTCATCCTTTGAAAAGTGAAGTATCTGAATTTGCAGTGATTTTTTCTTTTAAACGAAAGAGTTAATGGAGAAAAAACATTTTTTTTTTGCAATTCGTATCGACGCCGGTCTAAGTATGTCTTTTAATTTTTAAAATTACTTTATTAAAACGTTCATATTAAGATTAAATAAGTTTTTACTATAATTCATTAATACAAAATTACTGTTTTTAGAATTTTTGAGAGTTTTATTGGTAGTTTTTTTAATAAGGGTAACTACAAAGAAGTGCAAAATGAATTCCAAATAAATAAGTCTCTTATTCCGACCGCTCTCAGCCGTCGCTGTGGAGACACGCCTTCATGAGTTATGTGAAATGAATACGTAATAAGCAAGAGATTATGTCTCTGGTTTTTAAATGTTCCAAATGGTAACTTAATAGTTACTTTGTATGTAAATACAATGGAGATTGTCTATGTTGATCTACTTTTATATGGCAGTGTTTTAAGTGTTATATTTCTATAGTCTGTTGATTCTATTAAATGCGTTTTTGGTTCTTTCACTGCTTTGGTCGTCGTTTAGTTGCGATTCTAGAAATTGATTGTCAAACCATCACGTAAAGAAACACTTATTAGTCAAAGTAATACCTATTTATTACTAAGTACAAAATGCTATAATTCAACAACGTTTAAATACAATAGTTAACCCTTTATAAGGCATAAAATAACTATTTATCTAACAAACATAAACTTAAAATAAATAATAATAAGGCATACCTCCTTAGTTGCCAGTGCAACAAATTAGGACTCCTTTTATAACTAACATAAAAAGATAAGCAAAGTTTTTGTTGGTGGTAAATATATCGCCTCTGCCTTGAAAAGGGTTAAAGTAATCTTCAACCACTTTATTTTAATCTTCATGAAAACTATTACTGAAGAATGAAAAGCAATTGAAATAATCATAAGCTTACACGGCAGTTTCTAGATTAAAATTGAATCGTAGAGCCTGAAACCGCTTAGCCTACAGAACATAATATTGCGTTTCAGATATTAAAGTTCTTTGTTGGAATGTCTTATAGGTTCTTCGTATGAAGCTTTGTCAGCGAAATAATAAACTAGTTCATAGAACTAAGATTTCATATTCAAATTAATATTTGAAAGCGAAGTTACTTTAACTTTAATTTAGACTACTTAAGAGTCCGAAACTTGTATTTTTTAAAGAAAACAACAATGCACTAGAACGAAAAGAGGCCATATGCATTATAGAGTGTTTAATTTTATATACTTTTTTGACCCATTTGATTGCAAAAATGTTATAAAATCGCTTGAAACATAAAAAAGTTAAAAATATCTAAACCTATAAAAATCGTAGATTATTTTTAGAGGTTTTTATGTAGCTAATAAGCGTTAAAACTCAATACTATACTGGATTGTAATTAGATGAGGGAGCAGAAAATTGTTCATTATTACAAGTAGTTCTTTTGTTGTAAAAGCAGCATTACCGTCCGGTTATAGCTTTATAAAAAGTGCTAAGCCTTTGTATACGCATTGAGGCATATGTTAGTTGTCACCCGGAAAAATCTATTATGGTGACCACAATGCTTTCTTTGCTTTAGAGTTTGTATAGAGAGAAGCCATCCGTACATGCTGTTTTTTACCTTAGTTATAATTTTATATCTAAAACATTCTGATTCAGAAGAAAATTTTCGCAATTATAAATCTATACTAATATTATAAAGAAGAAAGATTTGCACTTTTGAATGTATTGATATAACTCAAAAATTGCTTAACCGATTTAAAAAATCTTTCACCTTTAGAAAGCTACTTTATCACGGAATATGGGCTTTATTTTTAATTGCGCGCAGACAAATTCGCGTACAACAGGTAGTGTAATATATTTTAAAACTGCCATGATGAAAGAACTAAAATAGTAGAGTCGGTTACAAATGAGACATGTTTCGGAGAAATTTTAAATGGTTTTCCTTACTTCACAAAGGGTTTTTAATAAAAACATTGAATATAATAACAAAATGATATTTTATAATGAAATTTTCTATTAGACGTCGAGTTAAAAGTGAAACAATTAGTTCTTAGAGTTGTTAAGAAAGAAACCAGTTAACGTTACGTCTTGGAACGATCTCAACTTTGAATGAACTTGGACGTAATTAATTTTCTTTAATTTAGATTTTTTAATTATATTTTAGTTAAATCAAACGACTATTACTATTACGTCATAATATATAATAACATAGTTGCATTGCCGCACTCAGAGTCAAGTGATAGTCCTTAAGTGTAGATTTGTGCCTAATTATTTTTGCTCTGTAGTCTATGACTAGCTTCTAGTCTTATTAAATGAAAATTTTAGACTTAATTGATTTTAGAATATTGCACTATATTTCCATCCGATTATATTCGTCTATATAGTCTGTGGCTTGTATTTCTCGAGGCACACCGGCGTTTATGCAACAGCTGTCCTTATTGCTGGCTCTAGCACTGGCATATTGTAGTTAATTCACGGTTAATGATTTTAAAATTTTAATTAAATCGCTACTTCCTTTATCCTTTGACTAAATTATAAAGTAAAAGTATAGATCGATAAAGTTAAAAAGTATCAAATCACTTTTAATGTCTTGAAATAATGAAATTCTTTCACGAAATAAAAGCTCTCTACTCTTCAAGCGACTAAACTAAACTTTCGGACTAACCTTACTTTCTGTATACCGACTTGATAGAAGTATAGGTTACTAATAGCCGTGATAGTATGGTGCTAAAAATGCGTTCTGGAAATATTGTAAATGTAGTTTAACACAACAAACATTAAATGTATAAAATTAAACAATAAAAGGATATATTTCAGGAATCTTCGCCAATAACAGCCACCCTGCCTCAATCCTGTCTCCAGAGACAGTTGTAAACTTCGCCGCAAGACTTAAACTGGCACGCTTTATATAGCGTCCAAATATGTTTGTATACAATTATATACAATTTCTTTGTATACTTCAGGGGGGTTACCCAAAGTACATTCGCTACGAACATCACAACTATATGAAGCTGACGTTTGAAATATCGAACGTCATTGTCAGTTCCATACATTTTTGTTTATTCCATCAGCCATTTCGCCAATAGAAAAGTACTTTGGGTAGCCCCCAGAAGACAGGGTATCTTTTGAAAATTCCAATCCGTAAACAAAGAAAAGCCCTCTAAATAGAATATCTTTTGAACAAAATTTGATGTTTGTTTTGTCCATTTATAAAATAGTATAGTCTACTTGATTCCTATTTCAATTTGATACAAAAATACTGACTGAATAAAGGAATATTTCAAAAATCTATATATTTTTAATCTTATTCGTACAGCCATTTAGAATTTGAACAAAATCAAACATGAGAAAAGAGGAATTTAATATTTCTAGTATTTGAACGTACACGAAGTATAAATCAACAGTCGCAGCGTCCATTACATTTTCATTTGCACCGTTCCAATCCAGTCACATAGTAGCCAAGTGACAATTTAAAAATATATCAAGGAATTAAAGTTATATATGTAAGTGCTGAATTTTTATCACTATGCCAATTAGAATATTATTTAGTCGAACTCTACCTATGTCTTAAGCCGGCGACTGCGCATTTAAAACTGACGTGTGTAGACCAAACTGAGAACTGTACAGTTGGATTGTGCAGTTTAAATTGACGTGGCCAGTTAAAACTATACAGTTAAAAACTGAATGCTTATGACCGGGTTTAGATTAGTTCAATAGTTTTACATTTTGTAATTTAAACAAACTCATAAAACACATTTATAAATGTAAATAATGAACACAAAATATAATGTAGCCAACAGTTCGTGTGAACACATTTCACGTCGACCTTTTGCGTAGTAAATACAACGCGTGCTCTTGTCTGCAACGAGAGTTCTTTGTAAGGAGTATACGCACTCCTACCGAGAGTGTCTATTTGTTTATAATACTGAATATTTTTTGTCATGTCTTCTTTACATCTTTTTTATACTTTGAAGGGACAAATGCCCTTTGATAACTAAAATTTATGTAAGCTGAGGAACCGCGGATAATTGCAGGCCTTGTATTAAACGATAGGCAGCGCAATTGGTCCAAGTACAAACATTGCTTATAAAAATAACAGACGTTTTAATCGCTAAGATGTCAGCTTTATAATTTTATAATAAACGCCAGTTCCTTGTATATGAAGGATTTTTAATTACTCAATACGTACTCCGTTGCTAAGCATAGATATAATCTATTCCAGAGTTCGGACATTATTAATGTGGAGAATAATTAAGTAATACCGCGCACTGCTAAGACAAATAGTGAATATTTAATGACTGTATCTAATTGAATTCTGTTGGTTTAATGCAATTGAAGTGCTATATACATTGTAAGATAATTCTTCTGAGCTTTAAAAATTAAAGGTACTCATGTGTCGTAAACGACTTCAAGAATTAAATCGCAAAGGTACCACGATTTACGAGTTTTTAAATAAGCAAATACAGACAAAATTTAAATAGTGATTAATATAGAATTCTATAATCAATATTTGTAAACACAAATATTTATGGTTAAAAGTGAACTTTACCTTTATACTAGTTTTTTTTTTAATAAAAAGTAGTGAAACTTCGCCTGCGTTTAAAAAACTACCGTAGTAAGTGTTTTTTAAGTCCTACTTCTTCATTGCTACTGTTTTTAACGAGAAAAGTGAATAAATTAAAAGTAAAAAGGAAACACTTCATTTTCATGCTCAGCTTATTGTGGTAAACGAAAGCAAGGAGCTTAAAGCGCAGCTTTTATTTAGAAATACTGAAACAAAATGAAAACTTTTACAAATAGGATTATTTTAGTTTTATTTTTCTATACAAATTTTATAAAAAAACTTTTGTGGACATTTAATAGGCTTCGAAATGATGGACTGATTTGAAAAATTCTTTCACTGTTGGGTAGCTATGCTGTCTCCGTATGACATGGGCTTTATTTTTTTATTTACTAATTTTTAATTATACTCGGATAAAGTCACGAGTAACAAATAGTTTTTTTTTTATATTACAAAGAGGCAAACGAGCAAACGGCCACCTGGATTCGCAGAAATAGCGAACCGACCGCTGCACATAGACATCTACAATTGCAGATGCGTTAGAGGATAATTTATCTGCCTATGCGTCCCCTCCTCCACCAAATCCACTTCCCCTTCCCATCATTTTCTTATAAGAAAAGGATAGGAAGGGAAAGTGGACTATAAGACGAAACACGGAATCGCTTCCATTTCACGCCTGTCTTCTGTGTGGTCGTGGTATTTCACCGGACGAGCCGGACAATTCGTGCGAAGATGTTAAAGCGGGCTCTACCCCTGTTAATAAAGGTCATCTTGTTAACAGTGTACTAAAATGGTAGAGTAAATTACTGTTAATCACTACATAGTATAAAACAAAGTCGCTTTCTCAGGTCCTATGTATCTTTAAAACTTTTGGCGACGGATTTTGATGCGGTTTCTTTAAATAGATAAAGTGATTAAAGAGGAAGGTTTATATGTATAACTAGCGTCCAGCCCCGGATATGTATTTAGTATCAGCATTGCAACCGTGCGAAGCCGGGGCGGGTCACGTATGTATTTTAACGTAAGCGATATGTTAGAATGTCTTTCGCACAGACGGCGTATGTAAACAAAGCTGGCTGAAAATCAGTGGTGTGGGCCTGCTGGTAGCCGCAATTTATACTGAGAGCGGTCCTTTTCGGTAACAACATAATGTAGGGAAGCCAATCAGGTTTGGTATAATTTTAACATTATAAGTAATCTATTTCAAAGTAATTTTTATATTGCATGTCGTTGTTAGGTCCAACTCTCTAAAACTCGAAAAAAAAAAGGTCGAACCGTCTAACTATGAACCATTCGTCTTTATAGGTCTTTGTAGGATTTAAAAAAATTTAAAAAATTGTCACCAAAACATACGAGTTTAATAAAGTAGATAAATAGTTTCAGTAAGGAAATATCTTTTACCATTGATAAGTACATTTTCGTCTGATTTAATTTATCTGCCATTTGCTCCAATCACACTTTAAACTGCAATTGCAGTGTCCATCAAGTTAACTAGTTTAGCAATGCATTAATGAAACCCGAACGCAAAGGGAGATCGGATAGAGAAGCGCTCGAATGTGTATCTTGTTCTGTTTACATTGTCAAGAGACATGTAGCCACAATGTCGCCAAACTATTATTCTCCAACCATGCAATTCGAAAATGTAATTGCTTTCTTTTCCTGGCAAGAGATAGTTAAAATATAATTTAAATAACTATTTTACTATATCTAACACTATGTTTCAATTTGTTTCATTGTTTTTAAGAACATTAATAACTACTTGTTGCTTTTAATTCGTCCCAGCAGAATTAAAATAAATATAGCCTATGTTACTCGAAGATCATTTAGCTTCCTAACGGTGAAAGAATTTTTGACTTAAGCAGAGTATTTTTAACTACATCAATACATACAAAAATACCAATCTTTCTTCTTTATAATATTAGTATAGGTAACACATTTTTTGTGAAAACAAAAGGCAGTGCCACAAATAACATTGTAGTTTTAATACCATTTAGTACCGTTTTCTTTCTCTTTGGCTTTATTGTTTTAATATTCGCTACTCTTGAATTATTCACTATCATATTAAAGTTAATATCGAATAAGTTTCGCCTTGAAAAGATTAATGTGTGCAACGTGACCGCACACATATTGGTGTTACTGGGTCGAAGTACGAATAGCGGAGCCTAAACGTGTTAAATGTTATAAATATTTGTTGAAGGCTTAAATAATAATCCTAGTAATGTACTTGAATTATAAAGTACTAGCGACCCGCCCCGGCTACGCACGGGTGCAATGCTGATACCAAATACACTACAGAAAAACTGTGAACGTTGTATATAACATAATAATAATAATTGCACCCGTGCGAAGTCGGGGCGGGTCGCTAGGTATACATATAAAGCTTCCTTATGAATCACTCTATCTATAAAAAAACCGCATCAAAATCTGTTGCGCAGTTTTAAAGATTCAAGCATATATAGGGACGAACATAAAAAGCGTTATTGTTTGTATATAATAGTGTATATTAGACTAGAAATAGAATATCATGTAACTTTTATTAAATCCCTAAATATACTAGGACACTATGAGTCAAACACACTTTTATATTTTAATAAATATACAGCTAACAAAATATTTTATTCCAATGACTTAATTCGTTATAAAACATAACACATGGTTTTGTGAATTAGGTTCATAGTTCATGAAATGTAAACCAAATTAAACCTTACCTTTGTAACATTAAATTCGTTATTCCAATAACTCCAAGATTTACGTGGAATATTGCGATATTAACAAGCGGGTTTTGTTAATAAGCTAATTGTCTACTTTGATGTTTCTAAGAATTAACCGTTAGCATATTTATGCTATTTTAATATTCGATCAAAATAATAGAATGAAGATGTTTTTATTTATTTTAAAGAGAGGTTATAGAAAGGTTAAAATTAATCATGACTAAAATATAACCAATATTATTTGTTAACTACACGACTTACGGTTATAACCTTGCATCCTCAGCTCTTATTTGCTTTAGTATGATAGTAAAATATTCTACAACCTCGTAAACTACATGTTGCTTAAAACCATAAAAATAATAACTTACGACCGTTGGTTTGTTCACAGCCTACAATCTAAGTTACTCTGGCAATTCTCACTCGATTTTGTAGTAATCAAAAACTTCCCCGAACAAGACCGTTCTGAATGGGCGTTGGTTTTCGAAGTAGGTAAGACTTTGCGCCGAAACGCCAAATAAGTTGTTTTAACTATGTTTTGTTAGGAAGAATAAAAATGTACCTTAACCCGTATGCAACTATACTGAAATATTATTATTATTATAGATTTCATTGTATTCCGAAATTAATATTGAAATTAATTACTAATATGATCCTATAAAATTACATAGAAAACTAATGGGAATAAAGTGGTTTTGGAAATTATTTTTGTTAACAATAAATTGAATGCGAATGTTACCATTCAAAACAGATATTCAATATAATTTATATGATTAAATCTCTATTATATATTCCAATCACGTATGTTAAATTAATTACTCAAAGTCCGAATGCAATGTACATCATTACAATTAGGTTAATAAAACATGCTCTTACTATACTTTATAAAATAATACTAAAATTTTAAATTGTTGAACCTTCAGAGATGAAAATATAGCGATTCATGAGTTTTTCTTTTTATAAAATTGCGTAATGAATAATTAACCCTTAATAACCTAGAGTTTCAATTTTGAAACCGAATGTTCACATTACTTTCGTAAATCAGGCTGCTAAGGGTTAACTTATCTATACTAATATTATAAAAAGAGAAATTTTGTATTTTTGTATGTTTTGAAATAAGTCAAGAACTACTGGGCCGATTTCAAAAATTCTTTCACCATTAGAAAGTTACATAACGCCCGAGTAATATAGACTAGACATATTATTTAATTTTATTTATTTATTTTGTACACAAAAGAAACATATATAAAGAAAACAAAAATAAAATAAAAAAAAATAAAGTACAAGGTTAAACTTAACTCTAAAAGCGTTCTATTCTAGTAGTAACCTGTTTAAACAGAAAATATGTTACATGTGGGTTAGGGACGTGTACAAGTACAAATTTAAATAATTCCACGCAGACAAGTGCTTGTATGTTATATAGATTTAATTCTCACTTTAACTGTTATATTATAAATGCACAATGAAGTGTAAGTAATGTAAGTAGGCTTTTTGAATGGCAACTTCTAAGGCAGCTATGTGGAAAGGGTTTTAATTTACACGGAGAATTGATTTTCTTTATAGGAGCTACAACATAATAAGCCTTCTGTAAATATAATTTAAATGGACTTTAAGTATTTAAAACATTTATAAAAAATCTGTAAAATTATTTTGACAAATATATTTTTTCATTAATTGCCATAAATTACTCGTAATAATGAGTAAATAGAAACTTAACGTGGAAAATTAATTTAAAAGGAATCTTAAGTTGGAAATAATGTACACGGAATGAGATGAAGGTCACTTTTGTCAAAACTTATTTTTACAAGGAAACCTAAGCAGGTTTATTCAAAAGAAGTAAAATGTGCTCCTTATTCACGAAACGAAGGACCCAAAATTAAATTTACTCTTCAAATACATTCGCCTACTATGTATGGTAGAGATAGTCTTGTCTCTTATGATGAGCTGGTTTAAAATTTAATTAAGGCGATTTCGACACAGAATTAACCGCAAAATTGAACGGTCGGTTATCGTACGTATTTCGTTAATCGCTATCTCAATTATAGTGTTTGGAAAATGAATACACATGATTAAGAGTAGCTTATTATAGGATAACATACATAACTGTTACGAATCTGACGATAAGATTAATTAAACTCATGTAGTAATCATTTACTTATAATTGCTATATTCTTGTAAACGCCAGTAGAGTGGAGAGCATCAGAGTGACTGCAACCAACATGAAGTATACATTTTGTAAGTATTTTTAATAAAGAAAACAAGTTTCTATGGGAAAATTTATTTATAGAAAGACAATAAAATACTTGTCACATGACTGACATATAGTTTCATAATATCAAAAACGGCCAGTGCACATCTCAGCAGATTATACTACTCCAACACGCCCCCTTTAATCTGCATTATCTACTAGCCCTAAACCTTTTACGCAAAATAAATGTTTGAAAACCGGAAGAGCTTTAGTGAATACGTCAGCAATCATTGAATCCGTCGACAAATGTCTTAAAGTTACATATCTCTCTTTCATGATACTACGTACAAAATGAAATTTAATATCAATATGTTTGCTTCTGTTATGAAATTTAGGATCTTCGGCCAAACAAATCGCACCTCTATTGTCAACATGCATCACCACCTTAGCAAAGTCATCCAAACCTAATTCAGTTAATAAGCTATTCAAATATATACTCTCTTTCATAGATTCTGCCAGGCTCACGTATTCAGCTTCCGTAGATGATGTAGCGACCGATTTCTGTTTCTGCGATTTCCAAGATATCGCAGCGTTGCCAAGTATAAATACATATC
>QDHC01006551.1:119444-136553 GCA_013186455.1 Papilio dardanus tibullus | reverse complement strand
GGAAGGCGGTTTTTTTAAACGCAGTTTTTTTTTATTTTTAGTTTACGAGATGATGCTTACTTTGAATTTCCAACTGAACTCTTTTAAGGCGTAACTTTTCCACTAAGTTGGAGTGCTTCCAATAAATCCATTAATATATTTTCTAAAATAAACATAAATTCAGAGGTCTACGTATACTTTTTTATTTCGGCGGAGACCTCAAGGTCATCAACAATAATAGGGAAAAATCATAAAAGTAACTAATTTGTATAAGTAACTATTTATTTATTATTTATCAGTAAAGAGCTCCACAACCGCAGCCGAAGGGAGCGGCGCCGCGACCGGCCCATCCGAGACCTCCTGCCCAGGCCGAGCCGTAACCTGGCCCTGCGCCCATACCGGCGGCCAGCTGCCATCCTGCAACGTCCTCTGACACCATGCCCACTGCTCCACTGCCGCACCCGTACGACACTGCCCCCGCGCCAACTGTAGGCAGCGCACCTTCCAAACCCACTGTGCCTAGGAAAGGCAGTTCTCCTCCGACAGCTAAGATGCCTTCGATAGCATTGTCAGAAGCCACGGATAACCCGACTGGGGGAATAGGCGAGGCACTGGAAGTGGGAAAACCGCCACCGCTGGACGGAGCTGTACCGAGCAGCCCATAGCCGCCCCAGCCGGCGCCCATGAATGGGGCTCCGGTGGCGCACGGTGCTGCTTCCATCAGAGGTGCCTCAGCTAAACCCGGACCCCCCCATGCCAAACCCTCGCCGGCCCAGCCGGCGTTAAATGCATTGCCCCAGCACGCGCCAGTGATGGCCTGCAAAATAGTAAACAAATAAATACAAAGATCACAATTGACACCTAAAAGCGATGCAGTTTAATAAAATGTGAGTCTGTACCTGTGCAAAAAGTGCTTGAGCGCAAAATAAGATCACTGCTTTAGCGGACATGTTGATTTGTTGATGCTAACTGGCTAATGTTGAATGTGGGTTTTAAGTTAGCTGAGTTACTTTTTATAGATAGGCCTGCATCTTTGACATAATGTTCATTATGAAATATTTATTTTAAAAAATAACAAGCATTTTTTTTATCTGTTTCAGAAGTTCCAACTTACACTTTTTGCTTATTCGTAATTTATTGCTGTATAAAACCATAATTTAGTTGTTGTTATCAATATAAGTTTGTCAAAAGCCTACGCAACGATTTCTAACAGATGTAACGTAAATAACGGTGGTTTATGAAACAAACATAATACACGTTTTGAAGTGTATATAAAAGTGTTTGCTGAAAATTTAAATGTATTCAGTCTCTAACACTATCCAAAACTCCTCAAAAACATGTCTACCTCTGCCATTCTGTTTGTCTGCGCACAAATCTGCGTTATTCAGGTATGTAATTTTACTAAATTGTACAATAGATTTTTTATCTTAGATATTTATATATTCATCAGAAATATTAATAAAGTGTTCCTTCGACTATTTTCAGATTGCTTGCGGACAATATGTTGGTGCTGGACTTGGAATGGGACTCGCTCCAGCTATCGGGGTGGAATATGAGCTCGGATGTGGACCCACGCTCGCCGCTGACATGGCTTTCGCTCCAGGCCTAGCTCCCGGTCTTCTCGGCCCTGGACCCTATGGATATGGCCTTGCAGGTCCAGCTGCGTTTGCGGGTCCGGCACCATACGGCCCGGCTGCTGCGTACGGTGCGGGCCCGGCTTACGGCGGCGCCGGCGTGGGAGACGTGGCTGTCGCCGGGGAAATGCCGGTCGCCGGCACCACTGTGGTGGCGGGGCAGGTGCCTATTCTAGGCGCCGTGC
Source organism: Papilio dardanus tibullus (assembly GCA_013186455.1). NCBI lineage: Eukaryota > Metazoa > Arthropoda > Insecta > Lepidoptera > Papilionidae > Papilio > Papilio dardanus. Next base: position 134,755 of record QDHC01006551.1, on the reverse strand, counting down.
AGTTCGCCGGTGATGTGCCCGCGGGAGGCGTTGTGTCTATCGCAGGAAGATGCGGTTGTGGTTGCGGAGGTCCTTACATGTATTAGTTGGCTACCAATATTAGTTGTTAAAATAATAATAAAAAGTTGAGTTATAATTTATATGGTACTTTCTTTCCTTCTTCGACTTATCGACCGTGGTCAACGCAGAGTCCGCGCGTGATCATAGAAGATTGCATAATCAATGGGATAAGATTAAGAATATGATAGAGATGTCCTATACTGTGCAAATAGTACCTTAAGTACGAAAATGTAACCGCGACAACGAATAAAGTGCATATACAATTATTACTCTCCTATTTCTGATCTACGTATTCTTCTTTTGTTTGATACAGAATAACTGCCATTTGGTTCCATTTTTATTAAAATAAAACCGGGATTGCACACTTATAATTATCTATCTTGTATAACTTTATCACAATTGCCATTTTTCCCAGAAAACATCATACTCAAGTAGAGTACCACGCGATTATTCGAATTTCTTATGATCCGTATCCAAATTAATTCGTTCATTATTAAGAGAACATAATGTGTAGTTTTTAAACTAATATGATCAACAGTTTAAATATTAAATTAATATAAAAGTTTAAAACGTCGCGGAATCAAAGAAAATAACAAAAAATTACAAAGAAAAAGTTCGTTTTCTGACCATACGCGGGTTAAACTACAGAATCTACATAAAAACGATGTATGAACGAGTTATAGATCTTTAAATAAATAATATATGACATAAATATCTTTAGTGGCGTTTTTCAATAATATCTATGGTTGTATCACAATAACCGTTTGTTTATTAAAATCATCAATTAAATAATGAATTCGATTAATAGCGTCGTAACTTGCGACGATATTTTTATTCATTGTTATGAATCCTTATCCTGGCTATTTCGAACATTCAGTGTCAACAACGTTAAAGTTGCGTAAAAAGGAAAAATAATTACAAATTTATCCTTAATAACGTAGGATTTTATTAACAACACAATGATATTTTGAACTTCTTGTACATAACATGAATATTTTTCCACATTTAATGAGAGAAAAGAAAAACTAAAAAGCTCGATGTTTTGCGCATTTAAAACAGATAATTAAGTCTTCAATTAAACAACCTTATCGTTATCAATATTAAATAAGTATACGGCGGCCATCTATTAATAAGTAGGTGTACAAAAGTAGGCAAATAAAAATAAATGTAAATTATAACTCAACTTTTTATTTCTATTTTAACGATTTATATAGCTATCCAACTAGTACATGTAAGGGCCTCCGCAACCACAACCGCATCTTCCTGCAATAGACACAACACCTCCAGCGGGCACATCACCGGCGAACTGCACGGCGCCCAGGATAGGCACCTGCCCCTCTACCACAGTGGTGCCGGCGACCGGCATCTCCCCCGCGACAGCCACGTCTCCCACGCCGGCGCCGCCGTAAGCCGGGCCCGCACCGTACGCAGCAGCCGGGCCGTATGGTGCCGGACCCGCAAACGCAGCTGGACCTGCAAGGCCATATCCATAGGGTCCAGGGCCGAGAAGACCGGGAGCTAGGCCTGGAGCGAAAGCCATGTCAGCGGCGAGCGTGGGTCCACATCCGAGCTCATATTCCGCCCCGATAGCTGGAGCGAGCCCCATTCCAAGTCCAGCACCAACATATTGTCCGCAAGCAATCTGAAAATAGTCGTAGAATCACTTTATTAATATTTCGGGTCAATTTATAAATATCCAAGGGAAAAACATCTACAATTTAGTAAAATTACATACCTGAATGGCGCAGATTTGTGCGCAGACAAACAGAATGGCAGAGGTAGACATGTTTTTGAGTATTTTTGGATAGTGTTAGAGACTGAATACATTTAAATTTTTAGCAAACACTTTTATATGCACTTCAAAACGTGTATTATGTTTGTTTCATAAACCACCGTTATTTACGTTACATCTGTTACAAATTGTTGCATAGGCTTTTGACAAACTTATATTGATAACAACAACTGAAATATGGTTTTATACAGCAATAAATTACGAATAAGCAAAAAGTGTAAGTTGGAACTTCTGAAACAGATAAAAAAAATGCTTGTTATTTTTTAAAATAAATATTTCATAATGAACATTGTGTCAAAGATGCAGGCCTATCTATAAAAAGTAACTCAGCTAACTTAAAACCCACATTCAACATTAGCCATCAACAAATCAACATGTCCGCTAAAGCAGTGATCTTATTTTGCGCTCAAGTACTTTTTGCACAGGTACAGACTCACATTTTATTAAACTGCATCGCTTTTAAGTGTCAATTGTGATCTTTGTATTTACTTGTTTACTATTTTGCAGGCCATCACTGGCGCGTGCTGGGGCAATGCATTTAACGCCGGCTGGGCCGGCGAGGGTTTGGCATGGGGGGGTCCGGGTTTAGCTGAGGCACCTCTGATGGAAGCAGCACCGTGCGCCACCGGAGCCCCATTCATGGGCGCCGGCTGGGGCGGCTATGGGCTGCTCGGTACAGCTCCGTCCAGCGGTGGCGGTTTTCCCACTTCCAGTGCCTCGCCTATTCCCCCAGTCGGGTTATCCGTGGCTTCTGACAATGCTATCGAAGGCATCTTAGCTGTCGGAGGAGAACTGCCTTTCCTAGGCACAGTGGGTTTGGAAGGTGCGCTGCCTACAGTTGGCGCGGGGGCAGTGTCGTACGGGTGCGGCAGTGGAGCAGTGGGCATGGTGTCAGAGGACGTTGCAGGATGGCCGCTGGCCGCCGGTATGGGCGCCGGGCCAGGTTACGGCCCGGCCTGGGCAGGAGGTCTCGGATGGGCTGGGCGCGGTGCCGCTCCCTTCGGCTGCGGCTGTGGAGCTTACTAAACATATAGTTAAAGGAAACTGATTGTAAATAAGACTGAATAAATTTCTGAACAGAAAAGTTTCCTATTTTTTTTTACTTTTCTTTCTTTCCCTACCTAATGAAGCACCGTAACCATGTAAGTAATTTTAAATAATCAAAAGTTATAAAAATAAAGTTAAGATGATGAACGTGCGCCGAATCCCTTTTGTTCAAATTAAGAAAGGTTCTATAATAAAAAAATAAAAAAAGTATTGTTTTGTTTATTTTTGTTAGAATAAACCGTTATTTCACACGTGTTTGTTTGGATTCAATATAATATATTGTAACTACCTGTCCCGGTCAGACAGTCGCTATGATGTACTGCCTAAAGTTGGTTCTATCAGAAAATCTTAACATCTACTATAATATTATATTATAAATGCGACAGTTACGATGGATGGATGTTTTTGAAGGTATCTCCGATATGGCTGAACAGCTTTCGATAAAATTTTCCACAAATGTACAGCATAGCCTGGAAGGACACATAAGTTACTATGGTATTTTTTTTTTCGAAATGAATCGACTGCGTTCAAACTTTCTTAGGCATAGAAAAAACAGACGTATAGCGCTAATGAGGTATTAGAATTATATATCACTCGTGCCCATCGGATGTTTTATCTCTTGGCTTGTTAATCTTTGATAACGTGTCAAGCATGGATGTCTAGCCTGGTGGGAGAGGCGCTGTTATCGGGTGCTTCTGTCCAAATATATAAATATGTAAAACTTTCATTAATCTACAACATGGATACGAAATATGACTTAAACTAGGCGTTTTGTATTAGGTATCATAATTTATTTTCACTTTCGCACATCAGGTCAGATAACTTGTATCAGCAGCGATATGCAGCGATGCTCTAACCTGGGGGGTTACCCAAAGTGCACGCGCTACAAAGCGATTCGATAGCGAACATCAAAAATGTATGTAACTGACAGCGACGTTTGATATCTCACACGTAACAAGTACGTGACTTATCGAATGTTAGTGTCAGTTTCATACCTTTTTTGGATTCCGTCTGCGTTATCGCCAATTGAAAGATACTTTGGGTAGCCCCTAGACCAGAAAAGTTTGTCGCACTACGAATTTAAATGTATATTTTTTGTAAATAAAAAAAATATATACGTGACAGACGTGTTAAGTTCTAATTTCAAACTTTTTTATTAGAATTGTATCTTTTATTCTTTTGTTTTATAAAAGAGACAAAATCTTGATTCAATTCATATTGTGTATATTGTGCGTATTGTATGCATACTTGTATTAAATTCATACTAAGGAAGCCACCGAGAACTACTGACTGTGACATTGAATCAATCAATTATACTACTAGAGAGCAAACAGCACCACCAGCCAGAGGCAACGGCAGACAAAGCAAAGTCACATAAGTAGTACCATTTAGCTGTGTTAGTATCCCGCGTCCCGAGATATCACATTTACTAGAATTAGTCTGAGAGTAGATAATCTCCCGCCAATACTTTAAAATATTTTTCTTTAACATATTATCCTTTTCTATACTTGGTCATTATGCATTTTTCATATAATAGTTATAGTACTCCGTATTCTTCTTGTCAATCATTCTATTATCTACTATTAAAGTAATAAGACACGTATAATTTAAAACAATTTTATTATAAGTTTATCTACATCACATAAAATACATCAGTAAGGAGCCCCGCAGCCACATCCGAAAGGCGCCATACCACGACCAGCCCAGCCAAGACCTCCGGCCCAATTGGGTCCGTAACCAAAACCAGGTCCGGGCAGGCCGGTTGCCATAGGAGCAATCTCTTCAGCAACAATGCCTACAGCACCATCGCCACAGCCATAGGATACCGCACCAGCACCAACGGTTGGCAAAGCTCCTTCCAATTCTACAGTGCCCAAGAACGGCAGCTCTCCTCCAACAGCTAAAATACCCTCGATAGCATTATCAGAGGCTATAGACATGCCAACAGGAGGAATGGGCGATGCGCTAGATATAGGGAATCCTCTGGGAGCTCCGGCGAGTCCGTAACCACCCCAGCCAGCTCCGAAAGCACCGGCAGCGCACGGCCCTGCCTCCAAAAGAGGGCCTTCAGCCAAACCAGGGCCTGCCCAGCCCAAACCCTCGCCGGCCCAGCCTGCAGGCCATCCGGAGTTGAATGCATTACCCCAGCAAGCGCCAGAGATAGCCTGGAAATAATTTTTCATTAGTACTATATCATATGAAATAACTATTAGCAACAAGGACATGCAAGGACGTACAAGCTGTATAGCTTGATTGCAGCTGCCCATACACAGCGAAAGATTTTTTTTTAACAAAATTGTAATTTTCCAAGGACTTTAAAGCACGAATCACAGAAGAGGCTCTGTATATAATTAAATTGTAAGTTATACCTGAACGAAGAAGGCGTTAACAGCAAGTAAGAAGACTGCTTTGGCTGACATGTTGTACTGTTTGTTGGACTAATTGTAGTATACCATTACAGCTTTTACTTTGATTTTTATACTTCTGTGTTTAATCATAAAGTATGAATTGCGAAAATATATTTTTTTATGTTATCGTCAATTTCATATTAAAAATAATAAAGAAAACACGTTGTAGAGATTACATAGTATAATTACTTATGATTTAGTAACGTTTACTTTCAAATTAATGAAATTATCCTTTTCAAATAATTATGAGTATGAGAAATGAAGAGATGTGAAGATGATGTTTAGTATTTCAAATGGGGTTTCCAATCAATCGTATATTGTACTACACTTTAATTTATATGTCCCTTTTAAAATCAGTTAAAAACAAAATGTAAAACAATTTTATTTAGTAAGCTTATAACTTTCTCCTTAGGATAATATTGTTACTACCTTACTCAATACGTCCAACGCTTCCGATAGCGTTTTGATCTTAATTAGTATTGTTTGTAAAATACAAAAAATGAACCAAAAATAACAATATTACTGATAAAAGGTAGTTCGACGCACGACGGGCTCCATTTTCCGCAACTCCACGACTAGCCCGTATTTTGAGTGATATTATAAATGCGAAGGTTTAGATGGATCAATGGATTGATAGACGTTTGTTATAATGTATCACTAGAACGGCTTAATGGATTTCATAATCTGGACAACAACCAACAGATGTAGAACATATTTAGCCATTTCAATTCAGTGGACGAAGTCGCGGGAATTAGTTCGTAAGGGATAAAAAAATGCACTTTACATGAAATAAACAATTAATACTTTTGTGTCATAAAATATAACAATAATGTAATGATAAGAGAAAATTACTAACACATCGAGTATGAAGGAATTGCTTATGAAACACTTTTTACAATTTTTGTCGTTAAGCTACTCGTATAAATACGGCATACAGATTTGAGGCATACATTCAGTTGACTTGCACAAACTAACAAACATGTCTTCTTTCACCTTCATATTGTTCTGCGCCGTAGCCTGCTTTATTCAGGTAAACAAAACATATTTTTTCATTAAGTAGATATATGGCAAAGACACGGCAAAAGTAGTTTTTACTGAAGCTTTTGTATCTGTATTAATAAATAATAACTTTCAGAACACATGTGGGCAGTATTTAGGCGCCGCTCCTGGCTTAGGATATGCGCCCGCTTTAGGAGTTGAAGCAGAGCTTGCTTGTGGTCCCGGACTAGCCGCAGAAGTAGCTTACGGACCAGGCCTAGCTCCCGGTCTTCTCGGACCTGGACCCTACGGATACGGTCTCGCAGGTCCCAATGCGTTCGCAGGTCCGGCGCCATACGGCCCAGCCGCTGGGTACGGCGTAGGCCCGGCGTACGGTGGCGCCGGCGTGGGAGACGTGGCTGTCGCTGGAGAGATGCCGGTCGCCGGCACCACAGTAGTGGCGGGACAGGTGCCTATCCTCGGAGCTGTGCAGTTCGCTGGCGATATACCCGCTGGGGGTGTCGTCACCATAGCTGGGCGGTGTGGTTGCGGTTGTGGAGGACCATACATGTATTAAGAAAACCTGTCAATTACCGTTATTTAAAATAAATTAAACATTTAAAATTATTTTTATAGTTTTTTTTTGGATACATTCATTGGATGATTTATATTAACCTACATTGTTTAATCGAACTCACATCTAAAAAAATAGCAGTAGATTTAAACTGAGCTATTAGCAGTACAAGCTTGCTAAAAAAAACAATTTAACAACTAGATAACAAATTTCCGGAACCCAGAGGGGCAGGCAACGACCACGGGACTCCATTTGGTGCAATCCTGACACCTCTCTCGTATTTTCTACATACATACATCCAAGCATAGAACACGCACAAAGGTTTCGTGTCAAAGGAGGATTACCCTGGAGGTTTACCCAATGTACATTGGCTCTAAAGCATGGTATACAAAGAAACTGTCAATGATTTACGATATTTCACACGTGACAATAACAAGATTTATCGAATGTCATCGTCAGCTTCATATATTTTTGTCGATTCCATCAGCGATATAGCCAATGGAAAGATACTTTGGGTAGCTCCCCTGGATCCTTTTTACAATAATGATGTTAAAAATACCTATGTTCCATAAGGTATGTGGATATATTATCAAACTGATATTATTCTTAAAGAACGTCGTGAATGTGAAATGTTTTTGTTTACAGTTTTCCTTTTTAAAAACTAAACTAGTAATGATGAGAAGGAAATTTTCTTGTCGATTTTGAATTGATTACTTCTATTATTCTAGGTGAAAACTATAGAATTACTTTAAATTTAGATTACCATAAACCTTATTATTATACGAGTACTTCAAATTGTTAAAATTACGAACCAAAAAAAAATATAGTACTTAATCTAAAATTGTGAACCTTTTGGGCGCTCTTTTGAAAAATATTAAATTTAAAATTATTTTTTTTTATAACTCCTAAAATTGTTTTTGCAATATGCACATTATATCTGTTCATAAATAACTAGGGTGTTAATTCGTTAAAAAAGTATAAAACAATATTATATGTGTAACTTTGAACTCTTTATCAATGGGACGTGACTTCGACGTGATATTTATTTACTCCATTGCCCTAGTTACATCAGATAATTTACTTTTATCTCACGTTTTATTGTTATATATAAATACTTTAATAAGAATCATTTTATGCAATTTCCAAGAGTTTTGGTTTTAGCTATCTGATTATCTACAACCTTAGAGCATTTAGCTTTTTTTTAATCTCTAACCGCTTCATTCCAAAACGAGAATCACCGTTATTACTGTTGTACTTTCTACGTTTGGTACTGGTATATTCATAAAATTTATTCCAAAATACGGAACATCCTTGTTCCTGGTACTTCTTATGATACATAATTTAGCCCAATGACACCTTTGCTCTATCTTATTTAGTTCCGAGTGTCCTCCAGTACGTATAATCGATGACTTATTGGTCCTCGTGTATCGCAGTAGTTTATACATTTTTTCGTAATAAGGGGGTTAGTCTCCCACAGATCCAAGGTGTATTCTTACTAGTTGGGTCACAAAATGTAGAATGCAAAACAAAATATAATTTAAATTATAATTTTATTTTTTTACAATAACCTTTGTAAATCATTACTCTATTATTTAACTAGTACATATAAGGTCCACTGCAACCGCAACCACATCTGCCGGCTATTGATACAACACCTCCAGCTGGGATTTCACCAGCGAACTGCACAGCACCGAGGATAGGCACCTGTCCCGCCACTACTGTGGTGCCGGCGACAGGCATCTCTCCAGCGACGGCAACATCTCCTACGCCTGCGCCGCCGTACGCTGGGCCTACGCCGTACCCGGCTGGGCCGTATGGCGCCGGACCCGCGAAAGCAGCCGGACCTGCAAGACCGTATCCGTAGGGTCCAGGTCCGAGGAGACCGGGAGCAAGGCCTGGGCCGTAAGCTACTTCTGCGGCTAATCCGGGACCACAAGCGAGCTCTGCTTCAACTCCTAAAGCGGGCGCATATCCTAAACCAGGCGCGGCACCCAAATACTGGCCATATGCGGTCTGAAACAAAATTATATCAATTAACATTTGGTATTATCTAATAGCTTAATACATTAAAAACAATAAGCATTTGATTAAATGACAAAAGGAAAACATTTTATTATTTTACCTGAAAGAAGCATGCTGCAGAGGCGAATAATAAGAAAGTGAAAGAAGACATGTTTGTTTGTTGAAGTTATTTAAAGTATACAACGTCTAATTAAACAGTTGTATTTATAATGAAAATATTAATTTGTTAATGTACATATTTCATAAGTATTTTTATGCCTTAATACGTTGTCAACACTATCTGTTGAGTTATGACGAAAATTGTAGCACAAGTACTGCTGTTTGGTGGATTGTATCTTTAAAAATAAATGATGTAAACAATTTTCTATGACAGGAATTAAGGCACAGGCACCTCACTTCTCATTTAAAACTTAAAAACGTTGCCCTATATAGACATAAATAGTATTAATTTATGTGGGTTAGATCTTAAATTATTTAGATCGGTGCCTAGGTAGTTACTTATTTAACTTTGACTATTAGGTTTCTTTCTTGCTGTTTTCTTGGATAGCATTTTGTGATGATTTTTTTCAAACAAGTTACTGTGAAGCAGTATTGAATTTTATTAACGTAAGCATCAATCTTGTGTAATTTTATTGAAAACAATTTTTAATTATTTTGCATTCTTTATCACATTTCCAAATTAAAAATTATAAACGTGTGACATTCCAAAAGCATAATTTTGTTATTATTTTTATTTTAATTATCTGTATGTAATGCCGTAACTTTAGGCAATTCTTTGCAATAACGACGCTTGTAATTTTTGATAAGCTTTTTATTTCAGTATAAATAAATCGTTTTTGTTTATTGTCAATCATTCATACATCAATAGCTATATTGTTTTACAACTCCATTACTTCAGTTTAAAAAAAACAATGACTTCCAAAGCTATATATCTCTTCTGCGCCCAAGTTTTTCTTGTTCAGGTAAATATTTAAAAGGTATTAGTTAGTTGAATAAACTATATACGGAAGGCAGTTAAATATAATACCAATTAAAGATCTTTTTATTCCGAATTCAAGCAATTAACGTTCTACAGTTTTTTTTTTTATAATTTGTTAATGTCAATAATACCTGTCCTTATATGACAGTGATACAAAATTATTATGTTTTTTTTTGTTTTCCAGGCTATTTCCGGATACTGCATCAATAGTGCCTGGTCTAATGGTATGGCAGGAGATGTCGCCTGGGCCGGTCAGGGCTACGAAGCTCCTTTAATGGCTGCCCCTTGTGCTGGACCTGGACCGTTCCTGGGGGCTTACGATCTTGCAGCTATCCCTACATCGTATGGTGGTGGATTTGTCATCTCCAGTGCATCCCCTGTCCCACCATACGGCGTGTCTTTGATGTCAGAAAACGCTATCGATGGTATCCTAGTGGTCGGTGGTGAGCTACCGTTCCTGGGTACCGTTGGTATGGAGGGTGCTTTGCCTACTGCTGGAACTGGTACCATTTCATACGGATGTGGTAATGGGAATGTGGGCATGATGAGTGAAGATGTCATGCCAATGGCCGCTGGTATGGGCTGGGCTGCCGGTGCTTATGCCCCTATGGGCAACGGTTATGGATACGCCAATTGGGCTATGCCCGCTGTTGAATACGGTTGCGGTGCCATATATTAAGTAGTGTATTAGTGTTTTTTTTTTAATAAAGTTGTTAATTTTTATATTATTTTCATTTATTATTTCTATATCATAATTACACTTGACCTGTGCTGCTTCTGTCAATTAATTCTGTCGTGTAGGGATTTACCAATAGGCTGAGAAGTCTGAAGCCTAGGGCGGCAGGTTATATTGTAAATAAATAAAACAAAATGGGGAGCGGCGGCAATTTTGTGCCCATTATTTATTTTGTCTTACAGAAATATAAAATAAATAATTGCCTAAATGTTACTATAGTTTTTATAGGAAAATTTAGTTTAGTTAGTTCATCTTATATGATACTAGCTGTTGCTCGCAACTTCGTCTGCGTGGAATGAAATAATATAGCCTATTTTACTCGGGATCATGTAGATTTTTAATGGTGATAGAATTTTTGGAAACGGCCCAGAAGTTCTTGAGTTATTTCAATACAAACTAAAATACAAAAATTCAAAAATACAAAGTTTCTCTCTTTATAATATTAGTATAGATACATGGTTAAGCTTTTTCTTATTCCTTAAATAAAATCTTTTTAAAGTTAAATTATATTTTTCTTTCATCTTCGTTTTCATTTCGAAATGGAGAAGTCAGAAGAGGCAAAATTTGAATAGCCTGCTGGCGGCAAATATGTAAATCCGTCACACTTTTGTATTTTTCTTACTTCTCAGTTTTATTATTGTTAGTCGGAAAACAAACAAGACAATATAGTTACATCTTCCCGTAAAGACTCGAAGTCACCGGATTCACATCTATGATTTACTAAAAGTACTAAACTTATTGTGATATTTTTAATTTAGATGAATTACCACCATTTAACTGTCAGGATTAAGGATATTTAAATAACATACAAAAATAAACAATAATAAAAAAATATATAGTTGCTTTTATTGAAAAAGTTTTTTAACTAGCTGACCCGGCAGACTTCGTACTACCTCAATGATAAATAAAAGACCTAAACTTTTGTATAACATGATTTTAAAACAAATGTATGTACTATGTATTTTGTGACTATGCAAATTTGTCGCGTTCGCGATTCACTTTTAACAAGTTTCGGAACGCGACATTAGATCCTGGAGGATCTAATTGGATCTAGGAGGATCTAATCGCGATGGGAATTAATAAATAAAATTACAAACGTTTGTATGGGAAATTTATTCGATTTTTTTCACATTGTAAACCTTCCTTAGATAACCACAAACATTTCAAGACCAAATAAGCTAAATCCGTTCAGCCGTTCTACAGTTTTAGCGAGGCTAACAACATTGCTGTTTGTTAGCCTCGCTAGATAGAAGATTAATATCGAATGTCCATCGTTTAACAAAATAAATAAAATGATAAATAGATTTTAGACCCTTACCGCCTTCACAATTTATTTCCTGTAGGGATAAACTTTTATAATTGTGTCCGATTTGGTTTATAATAAATAATAGAAGTAAACTCGAATGATTTAAGTTTCACACTTCATTACACTTTTATAATACATTTTTGTTTCCTTTTTATATGGAGAGGTATAGTACTTACAATAGAATATCCAAAACCTAAAATGAACCTAATGCCAAAAAGACTGCAAATATCAATAAACTGTGTGTGCAACTGTGGCCTTAACTTGATTGATAGACATTGAACACGTGTAACTTCTACTTACAAAATTAGACTTGATAGATAAACTGTGTTTAAATGGCTTTTTATTTCGCTTAAATTAAAAGCGCAGTGAGAATTTTCCTCGAAATAGGCGAGGCTTTCAAGAATCACCTTTGCTGTGATTCAAACAAAGAAAATGAAAAAATAAAAATGTTTTGCAATCAAAATTGTTTATTTTAAGATGCCGATGTTATTGAGACATTTATTTAGTAAGCTCCGCAGCCACATCCACCGAAGGCACGTCCAGCGATAGCGGGACCGTAGCCGATTCCGGCAGCGAGACCGGGTCCGTAGCCAAAACCAGCGGCAGCGGGGTAGCCCCAAGCGGGACCGGCGATGTCTTCGCTCACCATGCCCACGGCACCGTTGCCGCAGCCGTAGGAGACGGCACCAGCTCCGGCGGTAGGCAGAGCACCCTCGAGACCGACGGTACCCAGGAAAGGAAGCTCACCACCGACGGCTAAGATGCCTCCGATCTCGTTCTCAGACAGAACGGACAAACCGACGGGTGGGATGGGGGAAGCACTGGAGGTGGGGAAACCGCCACCGCTGGATGTAGGGACGGCGGCCAGACCGCATCCGCATCCGGCTCCATAGCCAGCCCAGGGAGCGCCGAAGGCAGCTGCGCCCATCAAGGGAGCTTCATAACCCAAGCCAGCGCCGCAGTATGCGGAGATGGTCTAAACAAAGTACAGGACATCATTTATATTTAGAACACGAAAACGTTATGTTACCCAGTCGTTTCAATTAAATTATTTCAGTTTACTTACCTGGACCAAGAGGGCTTGGGCGCAGAAAAGAACAATGGTTTTGGCAGACATGTTGATTGTGCTTGTGAGAAACAAGTGTAAACATCAATGATATCCTTTGGTATTTATAGTACTGGACGTTATATGCAAGCGGACTTATTGAAATTGTGCAAGACTTTGTAAAGCTGTTTTTTTTTTCTATTTGTGCACGCATTCAGTGCATTGTCAAGATAAAAACACGAAATAGGCATTAATGTTAAAATACATAAGAAGTTTTCTCACATGTTTTATGTATTGACAAAATTGTGTCACAATAAAGCAGCACTACCTCACGTTTTCTGTTGAATGATGAAATTGTTTTTTTTGTAATTAAAAGAACGGTAAACATATAAAAGACATTCTTTTTATTGACGAATCATTCAGTCGAAAAACAAATCTACAACATGTCTCCCTTCGCCTTCTTGCTCCTCTGCGTTCAAGCTTGCTTGATCCAGGTAAGTTTTAATTTTTAATTGATATTAAATAATGTTTGTAACTTATTATGAGTTTCTAGTTAACCGTAAATAAATATTCTTATGAAAGAGTATTAAACCTTTTCAAAAATTCACAGAATGTGTACAGCGAGTGCCTCGGAGCCGGCCTCGGTCTCGGCTACGCCGGTGGTTGGGCTGGTGAATGTGGCCGCGGCTACGGACCCGGATTCGCCACCGAATTCGGCTACGGACCCGGACTTGGACTCGGCTACGAAGCCGGACTTGGATATGGCTACGGACTCGCTGGCCCTGCTGCCATCGCTGGACCCGCTTACGGAGGCACCGGTGTCGGCGACATTGCCGTCGCTGGAGAGATGGGCGTCGCCGGTACCACCCTCGTCGCTGGACAGGTGCCAATCCTCGGTGCTGTCAGATTCGGTGGTGACGTTCCTGCTGGTGGCGTCGTCTCCATTGCAGGAAACTGCGCCGGCGGCTGCGGGTGCAACGGCGCTTACAACGGTGGCTACCTTTACTGAAAACAAACTATAACAATTTGAAACTATCAATAATTAAAGCGACAAACAATTAGAAAAAAGCTCTAATTTCATTAAAATACTTAACATATTTATTCTGTCACTACGAGTAGCACGCTTCACACATAAATTGATGTTAGAAAGTAAAGTTGTATTACGGTCTTACTGTTGGTTTCCACTGTCGAACAACATCATATTAAATGTAGTAGCTCTTCTCTCATACTCTGAAAACTCTGAGATAACGACACTAGAGATTATAAATATTAAATCCGCAGAAATGACAGTTTCACGGCATACACAAAACACACAGGTCACAGAAGTTATTCTATGTACTTAAAGTCAAACGTCGAGATGCGAGAAACCTCTATAAGGGAGAGTAATTCTCTGGTCTCGACGAAGTACTCCATAAGCGTGAAACTCGGATTAGAGAGAAACCTCTATAAGCGAGACAAATATTGCGGTCCCTTGGACTCTTGCTTATCCGGGTTCGACTGTATATCTAATTAATAGATACAGAGAAAAAATAGGAAAATATTTTCTTTTCATAAAATTATGGCTTGTAATTAAACGATAACCAAAAATAATAAATTTGATCTCCAAAATAAATATTTATTATCAGCAAAAAAAAGTAAATCATCACCTAAATTCGATCCACATTTTATATAAAAACTACCACCAAAATATTTGTAGTCTTTCAATCAAAATAGAAAAACTATCAACAAAAAAATCATTTTGCCATCAAAAATAATAAAGTTGCACCTAATTTATAACCTCAATTTAATGCAAAATTTCACTCAAATATGTTACATATTTTTGTGCTAAAATAGTAAAATATAACCAATTTAAATTATTGTTCACCTATTTTATTTTTTTAGTATCTATTTTAGCTGACGTATGTGGGAGTGACATAAAGGGCGTTTCACGCATAACCTTTGATTTAATTTTAAATATCCTAAACTTAACCCAACCCAAACATTTTGGTTTTTGTTGCAGTTTATTACTTTTATCGGTAACAAGGTTGCAGTATTAATACTTATTCACCGTTAAATGTGACCAATTGATTACTTTTAGCTTTCATTTTGCTGATTATTTATTTATTTATTTAAATTTTATTTGATATCAATAATGGTTAAAAATTATGAATAATATTCAATTAATTACCATTAGCGTAACACATATTTGGATTAAGCGTATACGAATATAGGACCTGAAAAGACGTATATCATTATTTTTTATGAAGGTTAGTTTGTAGTTTATAATTCTTGTACGTTAGGTATCAATCCCCGGGTGAGGTTGAGCCCGAACATACTCGTACAGACTAAAGGCACCGGCAATTATCAACGATACACCCCCAATGC
>QDHC01006551.1:0-119365 GCA_013186455.1 Papilio dardanus tibullus | reverse complement strand
CGGAGATGGTCTAAACAAAGTACAGGACATCATTTATATTTAGAACACGAAAACGTTATGTTACCCAGTCGTTTGAATTAAATTATTTCAGTTTACTTACCTGGACCAAGAGGGCTTGGGCGCAGAAAAGAACAATGGTTTTGGCAGACATGTTGATTGTGCTTGTGAGAAACAAGTGTAAACATCAATGATATCCTTTGGTATTTATAGTACTGGACGTTATATGCAAGCGGACTTATTGAAATTGTGCAAGACTTTGTAAAGCTGTTTTTTTCTATTTGTGCACGCCTTCAGTGTATTTTTATGATAAAAACACGGAATAGGCATTAATGTTAAAATACGTAAGAAGTTTTCTCACATGTTTTATGTATTGACAAAATTGTGTCACAAAGGAGAACTATCTCACGTTTTCTTTTTAATGACGATATTGTTTTTGTAAGAAGAGAACGATAAGCACATAAAAGACACTGTTTTTATTGTTGAATCATTCAGTCGAAAACAAATCTGCAACATGTCTCCCTTCGCCTTTTTGCTGCTCTGCGTTCAAGCTTGCTTGATCCAGGTAAGTTTAACATTTAATTAATATTAAATAATATTTGTAACTTATTTTAAGTTTCTATTTAACCGTAAATGAATAATCTTATGAAATATTAAACCTTTTGAAAAATTCACAGAATGTGTACGGCGAGTGCCTCGGAGCTGGCCTCGGTCTGGGCTACGCAGGTGGTTGGGCTGGTGAATATGGTCGCGGCTACGGACCCGGATTCGCCACCGAATTCGGCTACGGACCCGGACTTGGACTCGGCTACGAAGCCGGACTTGGATATGGCTACGGACTCGCTGGCCCTGCTGCCATTGCTGGTCCCGCTTACGGAGGCACCGGCGTCGGCGACATTGCCGTCGCTGGAGAGATGGGTGTCGCCGGTACCACTCTCGTCGCTGGACAAGTGCCAATCCTCGGTGCTGTCAGATTCGGTGGTGACGTTCCTGCTGGTGGCGTCGTCTCCATTGCTGGAAACTGCGCCGGCGGCTGCGGGTGCAACGGTGCTTACAACGGTGGCTACCTTTACTGAAAACAAACTATAACAATTTGAAACTATCTATAATAAAAGAGACAAATCATTAAAACAAAGCTCTAATGTCATTAAAGTACTTAACATATTTATTCTGTCACTAACATAACTGAAACAACGACACTATTGAATTACGTCCAAGGATATTGACGGTTTCCCGGCATACAGCCTGAGAGAAATTATTCCTTATTAGACAAATACAAAGAAAAAATATGAAAAAAAAATTACTTTTCATAAAATTATTCTACAAATGCAATTAAAGAAGCATTGCAATTAAACAATGTTAATAAACTTTTAAAAATATCATGACCACTCTTTTATACAATCACAAGTAAACTATTCTAAAATACAATGGTTTCGTATCGACCTTATTGAATTGACGCAAGAAATGTTACGTTTAAGAAATGTACCGGCTAATTTTTGCAAGCCGATCTGAGTTTCGCGAGTTCAAAAGAAATAGTTGGACATCACTAAGTCCTTATATCACTGTTAACACGTTCACTGTGAAACCAGGTCTAAACACCTTGTACGCTGTCTCGCTTACAGTGCGGCTAAGAAAAGTATAGACTTCCCCTACGTGCGGGAGGCATATCTTCAACTTGATTCTGTGTAGGAAAGAGATGGTTATATATCTAAGTTGTATAATTAAAATAGAACATAATGGTGTACCTACATTAATATTGTGCTTATAGACGTGGCACCGCACTGAAGAAATACAATTTCATTACAGTGCGAAACCAGGTCGAACTACCTTGCACCCCGCGGACCTGGTACCGCACCCCACGCTACTTCGCGCGGCTAGTGTTGGCTTGCATTTAAAAGAAACGCAAGTATTGACCAGGCGTCAAGACCAAAGTAAAGGTGGCGAACGAAGATAATGACGAACAGACAAGAAAAATAAAAATTAAAAAAAGTAAAGAGTTGTAGCTACTGCAGGCTAAAAACCAACACAGAGTGTGCTTTTTTTGAAAATTTTGAAACTGCTATAGTTCAAAAACTATTAGACATAGATTTTTTTTATATTTTTCTGGTGTCTCTGGTAGGGCCCGCTTTAACATCTTCGGACGAAATGGCCGTCTCGTCCGGTGAAATACCACGACCACACGGAAGACGGGCGTCAAATAGAAGCCATTCTGTGTTTCGTCTGATGAGTGTGGTGCTGGAGCCCTTATTTTAGTCCGCTTTCCCTTCCTATCCTTTTCTTGTAAGGAAATGATGGGAAAGGGAAGTGGATGTGGTGGTGGAGGGGACGTATAGGAAAAGGAATTATGCTCTTGCTGTACGTCTCCTCCTCCGTAGATTAAGAGCAGGCAACGCACCTGCAATTGCAGATGTCTAAGGTCAGCGGTCGCTTCACTATTTCAGCGAATCCAGGTGGCCGCTTGCTCGTTTGCCACTTTGTAATATAAACAAAAAAGTTTTAGTGTTTTCTTGGTTCGTCATAAGAATATTAAAACCAATCCTACATTTTTTGGTAGATGGGTATAAGTCCCTACCATTTTTTGCAATGTAGCCACCTACTTACTTTTCGTGTCGAATTGGATGAAATAGTAACTAACAAGGTGTCGCTTTTTCTCAAAAAAAAAATCGAAAGAAATTCTTTGCAATCAAAACTGTATATTTTCAGATGACGTTGTTATTCAGATATTTCTTAGTAAGCTCCGCAACCACATCCGCCGAAGGCACGGCCAGCCAAACCGGGACCATAGCCAATACCGGCAGCGAGACCAGGTCCGTAGCCGAAACCAGCGGCAGCGGGATAGCCCCAAGCGGGACCGGCGATGTCTTCGCTCACCATGCCCACGGCACCGTTGCCGCAGCCGTAGGAGACGGCACCAGCGCCAGCGGTTGGCAGAGCACCCTCCAGACCGACGGTACCCAGGAAAGGAAGCTCACCACCGACGGCTAAGATGCCTCCGATCTCGTTCTCAGACAGAACGGACAAACCGACGGGTGGGATGGGGGAAGCACTGGAGGTGGGGAAACCGCCACCGCTGGATGTAGGGACGGCGGCCAGACCGCATCCGCATCCGGCTCCATAGCCAGCCCAGGGAGCGCCGAAGGCAGCTGCGCCCATCAAAGGAGCTTCATAGCCCAAGCCAGCGCCGCAGTATGCGGAGATAGTCTAAAAAAATACAGGACATTTATATTTAGAACACGAAAACGTTATGTTACCCAGTCGTTTAAAATAAATTATTTCAGTTTACTTACTTGGACCAAGAGGGCTTGGGCGCAGAAAAGGGCAATGGTTTTGGCAGACATGTTTATTGTGCTTGTGAGAAACAAGTGTAAACATCAATGATATCCTTTGGTATTTATAGTGCTAGACGTTATGTGTAAGAAACTTATTGAAATTGTAAAAATTGTGCAAGACTGCGTAAAACTGTTTTTTTTTTGTATTTATGCACGCTTTTAGTGCATTTTCATGATAAAACACGAAATAGGCATTAATGTTAAAATGTATAAGAAGTTTTCTCCCATGTTTTAAGTATTGACAAAATTGTGTCACAATGGAGCACTGCCTCACGTTTTCTGTTGAATGATGAAATTGTTTTTTTGTAATTAAGAGAACGGTAAACATATAAAAGACATTCTTTTTATTGACGAATCATTCAGTCGAAAAACAAATCTGCAACATGTCTCCCTTCGCCTTTTTGCTCCTCTGCGTTCAAGCTTGCTTGATCCAGGTAAGTTTAAAATTTTAATTAATATTAAATAATATTTGCAACTTACTATGAGTTTCTAGTTAACCGTAAATGAATATTCGTATGAAGGAGTATAAAACCCTTTGCAAAATTCACAGAATGTGTACAGCGAGTGCCTCGGAGCTGGCCTCGGTCTGGGCTACGCAGGTGGTTGGGCTGGTGAATGTGGCCGCGGTTACGGACCTGGATTCGCCACCGAATTCGGTTACGGACCCGGACTTGGACTCGGCTACGAAGCCGGATTTGGATATGGCTACGGACTCGCTGGCCCTGCTGCCATCGCTGGCCCCGCTTACGGAGGCACCGGCGTCGGCGACATTGCCGTCGCTGGAGAGATGGGCGTCGCCGGTACAACCCTCGTCGCTGGACAGGTGCCAATCCTCGGTGCTGTCAGATTCGGTGGTGATGTTCCTGCTGGTGGCGTCGTCTCCATTGCAGGAAACTGCGCTGGCGGCTGCGGGTGCAACGGCGCTTACAACGGTGGCTACCTTTACTGAAAACAATTTATGATTACTTGAGTGTATCTATAATAAAAGCGTCAAACCGGCACGATAAAGCTCTAATTTCATTTACTAAACTATTTGATCTGACGACTCACACATCTCATAGAAATTGATATTGGAAAAGTCAGCTGCATAAGTTCGTTAACACTCTTACTATTAGCTTCCATAGTCGAACAAAATAATAATAATAAGTATTAAAGTTATTCTTATCAAACTCTTTGAAATCCTGTGACAATGATAAGTGTGAAGTGTTACATAAGCTGAATTTGACGTTTCACGGTATAGCTAAAGCTCGACGGAAGCGTATTTTTCTCGGTCTTTTATCAACAGAAATAGTTAATGAAAAAATGAAAAATATGTACTTAAACTTCATCGAATTATTCGATAATAGGCTTGTGAAACAAATTTCCGAAATTTTTAAATAAATACTTGCGTGATTAATTCAAAGAACATAATATTTTGGAGAAAAAATACGATTAAGCTGCTTATTTCGTAATTCCTAAAAATAAAATAAATATAGTCCAATAAATACACTCAAGAATCCTTAGCCGCGCGGAATAATAGTGTCTGGTAGGCCGTTTGCCCCATCCAAAGTGCCCCACTGCTTGCTGGGAGTATTGTCATAGTCCCTTGAGCGTCATATGTGAAAATCAACTTTGTGAATGTATGTTAACTTTAGTAATATTTACTGCAATTTTAGCGCGTGATTGCGCGAAACTGCCCAACTGGACCGGATAACTAATGGCCTTTCGCTTATAGTCCTACATACGAGTCCTATCTAATCGTATATCAATAAATCATTTAAATTTAACTGAGGTCTGCCGCTTCCAGGTTCCTAAATTAGAAGTTCTTGTCGACCTTTTTTAATTGACATAAGAAATTTTATCTTTAAGATAAAAGAAATTGCAATCTGATCTGAGTTTCATTTATTCGACTTTTTAAATACAACCACATCACAGTTAAAGTTTACGGCTCGACAAATGTAAGGTAATATGTTACTTAGTAAAAAAAATAGTCTTCTTAAATAATAATTTCACTCCAAAATCCACATTACGAAAGACAAGATCAAACATAGACAGACATTACATTACGATAACAAGGAGCTAAAGATTTTTTAGTGATCCTTCAACTTTGAAACGAGCATAAAAAGTTGTACGATCGATATTTTACGAGATAGCAATAACTACAGCCAACTTCCTAAAATAGTGAATCTCTTTCTCCCCAACCTACTTATTATATCTTATAGTGGAACATTGACTTTAACTTAGGACGGTGCTATTCATACTTTTTAAGTTGTTGTAACAAACGATACACTTCTATTCAAACTTCGGGTCGTGACCGGCGTGACGCGACCGCGAATATAGCCCGATAATCCACTCACCCTGATGAAGGACCCCCGACGGGTCTGAAACTAGTCTCTACCTACACCGAAACAAACGTGAGTTAAGCTGTGTTTTTAATTAATTAAGATACACTTCGATCACTGCTCTGTGAAATTTTATAAATTCCTAGCTGTTGTTTGCAACCGTGTCCACGTGCAATTAAAAAATATAGCCGATGTTACTCGGGGATTATGTAACTTTCTGACGGTGAAATAATTTATGAAATCGGCTTTAGTAGTAGTTCTTGAGTTATTTCAAAACATACAATAATACAAATCTTTTCTCTTTATAATGTTAGTAGATTAACTATTAAGGGGCCGCTTTTATTTGAATTTGAAAGAAAAAATAAAAATAAATGCTTAGCATTCACAATTGTATATTTTCAAATGTCGTTGTTAATAAGATATTTCTTAGTAGGCTCCGCAACCGCATCCACCGAAGGCACGTCCAGCGAAAGCGGGACCGTATCCGATTCCGGCAGCGAGACCAGGACCGTAGCCCAAACCAGCGGCAGCGGGGTAGCCCCAAGCGGGACCGGCGATGTCTTCGCTCACCATGCCGACGGCACCGTTGCCGCAGCCGTAGGAGACGGCACCAGCACCGGCGGTTGGCAGAGCACCCTCCAGACCGACGGTACCCAGGAAAGGAAGCTCACCACCGACGGCTAAGATGCCTCCGATCTCGTTCTCAGACAGAACGGACAAACCGACGGGTGGGATGGGGGAAGCACTGGAGGTGGGGAAACCGCCACCGCTGGATGTAGGGACGGCGGCCAGACCGCATCCGCATCCGGCTCCGTAGCCAGCCCAGGGAGCGGCGCCGAAGGCGTCTACGCCCCTCAAAGGAGTTTCGAAACCCCAGCCAGCGCCGCAGTATGCGTAGATGGACTGTAAAAAAATAGTAAATGAGGAAAACCGGAAAAAAATGATAGGTTTTATGTTCTATCTAAATGTAACTTACTTGAGCCAAAAAGGCCTGAAGGCAGAAGAGAAGGACGGTCTTAGCTGACATGTTGATGTATGTATGATATCGTACTGAGAATAGCTCAAAGTAAGGGTATATTTATATGAAAAATACTGCATTATACGAAAATAAAATTTCGAAATAATATTATGCTTAACACACTTGACATATAATACGTGACTAATTCAATAAAAAATGATTAAGAAATGTTAATCGAAGCTTACTTACTTATTGTTTTTTGTTTTCTATAGAAATTACATGAATCGGTCAAAGACATGTTATTTGTAGCTGATAGCAAATGTAGTTTCAAGAAAAGAATAAAAGAAAACCAAGCGGCTACTTACTTTGGACGTCAGGTCAGGTTACATGTAGTATGATCATGTAGTAATTATTACGAAATTGTATTGTCTTCTAGTTAGAGGTAAACACGTATAAATAGGTTGTTTCCTACCAAAGAACCATTCTCGATTTCACGCAGTCGGAAAACAAACCTCCAACATGTCTCCTTTCGCTTTCTTGTTGCTCTGCATCCAAGCTTGCTTGATCCAGGTAAATATTGATTTTGTGTATTTGTCAAAGTGAAATATTTATTTCAAATTTTAGGAATAATGTTCAATTGTTAATCGGTTATTTAAACTCGTTTTAGAATGCGTACAGCGCATGCCTTGGAGCCGGATTCGGTCTGGGCTACGCTGACGGATGGGCTGGTGAATGTGGCCGCGGCTACGGACCCGGATTCGGCACCGAATTCGGCTATGGACCCGGACTTGGACTCGGCTACGAAACCGGACTTGGTTTTGGCTACGGACTCGCTGGCCCTGCTGCCATCGCTGGCCCCGCTTACGGAGGCACCGGCGTCGGCGACATTGCCGTCGCTGGAGAGATGGGAGTTGCCGGCACCACCCTCGTCGCTGGACAGGTGCCTATTCTGGGTGCCGTCAGATTCGGAGGTGATGTGGCAGCTGGCGGTGTCGTCTCCATCGCCGGCAACTGCGCTGGTGGATGCGGCTGCGGCGGCGCTTACAACGGCGGCTACCTGTACTAAAAACAAACTATGACTATATTGGAACTCTCTAATAAAAGCAATGAATCATAACGATAAAGCTGTAATTTCATTTAACCTTAAACTTTCGTGATTTTTACTGTCGTTACCGGTAGTCACTACCGCACCACTTCAATCAGCCGGTGAACATGGCGCATGCAAATGTGCCGAAATATCGGGAGCTCAATCAGCTAAATCGTAGCAAGAATCCCGTTTCTTACGAACAATAAATTTCATTTAGCTTCTTTATTGCATAGCAAATAATAATGGATAGTAAATCCATTCAGGGAATGACATGTTTAATACTGTAAAATATAATTAAAATACTTGCTTCTCAAAGTATCTTCGTCAAGTTCTCTCAATCTGCAGTGTCGTCACGCGTCTGAATCTGGCGTTTCATATTACGTGATCGAATGTCGTTTTATTTTTTTCATTTAAGTAAGGTAAAGGTACCAGTAATTGATACTATAGTGGCGGAAACGCGCTATTTTCTTCGTCACTTTTAATCCATTGCTAGTAGAAACTTTTGTAAAAGTTACTAATATTAACCAGTCCTTCAAGCAACTTATAATATACCTCAAATTATTTTAATTCATCTTTTAATAATTTTTATGATTTATTTTCCAAACCTCTCAAAATGCAGTAGTAATTGATAGGCGTCTTTTTGTTTGCGGTAGTAATTGATAAGGCAAAATCGATACAGTGGCCCAGTAATTGACAAGGCGATTGCTCTTATTTTACCCAACTTAATATTGTTATATTAAGAAAGATTGAAGTCCAATAGATATTTTATTTCAATACATAATAAACATAAGTATGCTTGTGATAAAATATTATACAAAACTTAAATTGGTTCAAAACAAATCTTCATATTGGTAAATATAATATAGGCAAAAAATGTTATATATAGCGGGAGCGCTCCATAGTATTTTGATAGCATGCAACTAGTAAGGGGTATCAATTACTAGACAACGACCAATTTTGGTTCTAGTAATTGATAATCGTTATAACTAAATAAATAATTCAAAAATCAATTAGAAAATTAGACAATAGAGAGTACGTCTATAACAAAATGTAGTTCTGGTAATATTTTTCGATTCAAAAGTGCTGGTGCCATGCTAAACCCTCGCTAAGCGATACGCTCTCTTAACAAAACACGTAAGAAAAATGACAAACGAGGAGCGCGCAGTGCCGTAAAATGCAATATTATTAATAAATAAGTATTATGAATAGAAATCACTGATTTTGATTTTAAATACAAATAACAGATAGTTCTACTATTACTTTATGTGTAAATAGCATGAATAAAATTAACAGTTATTTTATTATAAAATGTCAAACTCCAAATTATCAATTACTGGGTCACTATCAATTATTGGTACATTTACCTTACATGATTTTAATTTCTAAATATAATAATAATCATCCGAAACTCATTTTCATCCACATTGTTTACCTAGTTCACGAGCCTATTGTAAAGGTTTTGGAAGTTTAAAAGCGTCAACATCTCCCTTTAAAAAATACTCATGTGTTCTATTAAGTTCTTGTCGACCTTTTTGAATTGACACAAGAAATTTTATTTTTAGGAAAGAAATTGCAATCTGATCTGATTTTCATTTGTTCGACTTTAAAAAAAATGTTTCGATACGACCACTTACAGTTAAAGTTTGTGACTCGACAAATGTTAAATAATATGTTACTTAGTAAAAAAGATAGTCTTCTTAAAAATAAGAAGTTCGCTCTAAAATCCCCATTACAAAAGACAAGATAAAACATAAACCGACAGGTACATTACGGATTAATCACAATAACAACTAGCTGAGGTTTTTTTACTGTGATCGATACTTCACGAGATACAAATCACTACAGCCACCTACGTATAATAATGGTTTTCTTACTCTCCGACCTACTATATCTCATAGTGGAACATTGGCTTTAAACATAGGACGGTGCTGTTGATACTTTATAATTTGTCCACAGGACACGGAGACTACAGGAAACTATACACTTCAATCACTGCTGTGTGAAATGTTATAAATTACTTGCTGTTATTTGCAACTGTGTCCGCGTGGAATTAATAAATATAGCCTGTTACTCGGAGATTATGTAACTTTCTGACGGTGAAAGAATTTATAAAATAGGCTTTAGTAGTAGTTATTGAGTTTTTTTAAAACATACTATAATACAAATCTTTTCTCTTTATAATGTTAGTAGATTAACTATCAAGGGGACTCTTTTACTTTAATTTGAGAAAAAAAAATGTTAAGCATTCACAATTGTATATTTTCAAATGTCGTTGTTAATACTCGTAAGATATTTTTTAGTAGGCTCCGCAACCGCATCCACCGAAGGCACGTCCAGCGATAGCGGGACCGTAGCCGATTCCAGCAGCAAGACCAGGACCGTAGCCCAAACCAGCGGCAGCGGGGTAGCCCCAAGCGGGACCGGCGATGTCTTCGCTCACCATGCCGACGGCACCGTTGCCGCAGCCGTAGGAGACGGCACCAGCGCCGGCGGTTGGCAGAGCACCCTCCAGACCGACGGTACCCAGGAAAGGAAGCTCACCACCGACGGCTAAGATGCCTCCGATCTCGTTCTCAGACAGAACGGACAAACCGACGGGTGGGATGGGGGAAGCACTGGAGGTGGGGAAACCGCCACCGCTGGATGTAGGGACGGCGGCCAGACCGCATCCGCATCCGGCTCCGTAGCCAGCCCAGGGAGCGGCGCCGAAGGCATCTACGCCCATCAAAGGAGCTTCGTAACCCCAGCCAGCGCCGCAGTATGCGGAGATGGACTGTAAAAAAATAGTAAATGAGGAAAACTGGAAAAAAAAGGATCGGTTTTCGTTTTATCTAAAAGTAACTTACTTGAGCCAAAAAGGCCTGAAGGCAGAAGAGAAGGATGGTCTTAGCTGACATGTTGATGTATGTATGATATCGTACTGAGAATAGCTCAAAGTAAGGGTATATTTATATGAAAAATACTGCATTATACGAAAATAAAATTACGAAATAATATTATGCTTAAAACTCTTGACATATAATACGTGACCAATTCAATAAAAATGATACAGCAATGTTAATCGAAGCTTACTTAATTACTTACTGTTTTGTTTAATTATTACGAAATTGTATTGTCTTCTAATTAGAGGTAAATATGTATAAATAGGTTGTTTGCTACCAAAGAATCATTCTCGATTTCACGCAGTCGGAAAACAAACCTCCAACATGTCTCCTTTCGCCTTCTTGTTGCTCTGCATTCAAGCTTGCTTGATCCAGGTAAATACTGCTTTTGATGCATTTGTTAAACCGATTTTTTTACTTATTTAAAATTTTAGGAAATCATTCAATTATTGATTCATAATTTGAAATTTGATTAGAATGCGTACAGCGCATGTCTTGGAGCCGGACTTGGTCTGGGCTACGCTGACGGATGGGCTGGTGAATGTGGCCGCGGCTACGGACCCGGATTTGGAACCGAATTCGGCTACGGGACCGGACTTGGACTCGGCTACGAAACCGGACTTGGTTTTGGCTACGGACTCGCTGGCCCTGCTGCCATCGCTGGCCCCGCTTACGGAGGCACAGGCGTCGGCGACATTGCCGTCGCTGGAGAGATGGGAGTTGCCGGTACCACCCTCGTCGCTGGACAGGTGCCTATTCTGGGTGCCGTTAGATTCGGAGGTGATGTGGCAGCTGGTGGTGTGGTCTCTATCGCCGGCAACTGCGCTGGTGGATGCGGCTGCGGCGGAGCTTACAACGGTGGCTACTTGTACTAAAAACAAACTACGACTATTTGAAAATGTTTATTAAAAAACTTTAATTCAGAACGATAACGCCCTTAATTCATTTAATTTATTAATTTCACAAAAAACCTTTCCCATAAAAAAAATATATTGGAAATTCCTAGATCCTTAAGTGTGAGGCAATAGAAGCCAGATTTCTAAATTATAAAAAAAATAGCTTTATACATTAACGTAATTAAGGTCCAATATAAAATTGGACATTTGTAACTCTGAAGAATTGTTTGGAACGATTCCTGCCGCCAAGTTTCGTTATCGAACGAAACGACAGACTACCAGATTCCATCCACACCACTTGGATTGGCAATTTACAATCGTGCGGTTTTCGCGGAACTTTCTTCCCTGCACAGCCGCGTTGTGGAATGGT
The DNA here is from genome assembly GCA_013186455.1 of Papilio dardanus tibullus. Lineage (NCBI taxonomy): Eukaryota > Metazoa > Arthropoda > Insecta > Lepidoptera > Papilionidae > Papilio > Papilio dardanus. Next base: position 107,525 of record QDHC01006551.1, on the reverse strand, counting down.
CTGTCCTCGGCGGTAATTCAAACCGCTACGACTCAGGGTCCTTCAAGAAGCGAGCCTATCTATTCGTTAAAAGCCGGCAACGCATTTACGGTTCCTCCAGTGTTGCAAATGACCATGGGCGTCTATGATCACCTCGGTGATCCAGCAGCTCGTTTGCCGCCTTCTCTTATAAATGAAATGTTAAATCTGAAAGTTACCGCAATCCAAACTCCGTATTCGAAGGTCGTGTTTACATTATGTATAGGGCACGTCACAGAGGAACTTGCAGGTGTTATACCACAGTAAAAGTCTGCCATATCGCCGGCTCTGAGGCCATAAGTACATATTAAAAACAAGTAATATTAGTAAATTAAAAGAAATACACGAAAAAATTAATAAACAGGAACGCATCAAATAACACTTGAATAAAAATGAAGGAATCCTACTTTTATTAGGCTAGTTAAAAAACCTATAAAAATTAAATATCTTTATAGGTTTTTTAACTTTTTTTAACTTAACAACAACACTATTAAAACTGCTTTTAAAATAATTATATTAACAAAATTGAAATGTATAGTAAATTAATGTTTAAATTAATTATACCTTTAGCATCTAACAAAACTTGATTATCACTTTTACTGATTAAAATTACTTTAAAACGATCTCAAAGGTACAATGTTTAATTTTGGCCTTATATGTATCCTTAGTTCGTAATGTGGAACCATGCGGCGTTTACCTGTCATCCATGTTTAGATGTTTTTTTTTACATTATAAAGTGGCAAACGAGCAAACGGCCACCCGGATTCGCTGAAACAGCGAAGCGACCGCTGCCCATAGATATCTGCAATTGCAGATATGTTCCTCGTTTTCAGCTGCTAATTAAGTTTAAATGGTATTCGCTTTTTGTAGGTAAAAGAGACTTTGGGTAGCTTTGCACCGGGAACAATATTACTATTATGTTGTGTACAAATTTTATTCCTAATAAAGACATTAAATTAAAAAGGGAATTTTAAAAAGAGACTTATATGAGATACCTTCTGGTTAAGTAGAGAGAGAAAGAGATGCTTTAATTTACGTCAATATGAAACAGGTATTTGTTATAGAAGCTCAAACTATATTTTCTTACAAACCGAGACAACATTGTACGAATATATATTTAAATACTAGCTTACGCTAATGACTCCGCCCGTTGGGATTTAAAATAATTGTATAATCGAAAGTACTTAGTCAGATAAGTATAACTGACTTCACAAATTAATAGTTTTCCATCCTTTGAACATAAGAAAACTTCAATAGAACAATTAAAATATTAACATTTTTACGGCACGATTTTTCTTGTCAATAAAAAAAATATTTTAAGCTCATAGTTGTATATTTTCAGATAACATTGTTAATGAGACATTTCTTAGTAGATTCCGCAGCCACATCCACCGAAGGCACGTCCAGCGATAGCAGGACCGTAGCCGATACCGGCAGCGAGACCGGGTCCGTAGCCCAATCCAGCGGCAGCGGGGTAGCCCCAAGCGGGACCGGCGATGTCTTCGCTCACCATGCCCACGGCACCGTTGCCGCAGCCATAAGAGACGGCACCAGCTCCAGCGGTAGGCAGAGCACCCTCCAGACCGACGGTACCCAGGAAAGGAAGCTCACCGCCGACAGCTAAGATGCCTCCGATCTCGTTCTCAGACAGAACGGACAAACCGACGGGTGGGATGGGGGAAGCACTGGAGGTGGGGAAACCGCCACCGCTGGATGTAGGGACGGCGGCCAGACCGCATCCGCATCCGGCTCCATAGCCAGCCCAGGGAGCGCCGAAGGCAGCTGCGCCCATCAAAGGAGCTTCGTAACCCAAACCAGCGCCGCAGTATGCGGAGATGGACTGTAAAAAAATTAAAATAGTAGTAACACTTGGTCAAATCAGAAAATTTTATTCCCTTGGCCTTTGCAGGAAATTTATTGTTATTTGGTACTTCTCCTTTGGATTTTCTTAGTTAAACTCGCAAAATTTAAAATTATAACTTACTTGAGCGAAAAAGGCCTGAAGGCAGAAGAGAAGGACGGTCTTGGCTGACATGTTGATGTATGTATGATATCGTACTGAGAATAGCTCAAAGTAAGGGTATATTTATATGAAAAATACTGCATTATACAAAAAATTAATTAGGAAATCATTTAAGTACTTAACACTGGTAACATACAATACGTGACTAATTCAGTAAAAAATGATTAAAAAATATTAATCGAAGCTTATTGTTTACATGTTTCTTTAAAAATTACAGTATTCGGTCAGGAACGTGTAGTTTTCTGCTGATAACAAATGTAGGTAGTGCAAGAAAATATATACCTTGGTAATACGATTGTCCTTAAATTATTCTAAACTTTTACTTATTTTTGCAATGATAAATATAATTAAAAAAACGTACCAGCAGTTGCTAGCTATAAACTAAACTTATTAAAACATTGATCTTAACAAAAGTTGAATAGCGGATTAAAGACCACTCTCGCATCTTGCCGCCTTAAACTAAACCCTACAGTACTACTTTAAATGTTACGCAATAAGACTTTATTCAAGGTTATTTAATGTTTTCACGTGTTTAAAAATATTTGAAGAAATGGCTAGATTTTGGTTCTTGGTTCTTATATTTTTAATGTAAAATTAAGAAATCTTCTTCTATTGTTTTAAAATAAGTTTACAAAATGCTGTAGAAGACGTATTTTTAAAAGGTACTAAATATCTACCTATACCTAATATGGACGTCAAGTACCTACCTACAGTAAATATTGCGAAACTGTATTGTCCACCGCCAGATAAAGGTAAATATATAAATAGGTTTTTTCCTACCAAAGAATCATTCTCGATTTCACGCAGTCGGAAAACAAACCTCCAACATGTCTTCTTTCGCCTTCTTGTTGCTCTGCATCCAAGCTTGCTTGATCCAGGTAAATATTGATTTTGTGTATTCGTCAAAGTGAAATATTTATTTCAAATTTTAAGGATAATGTTCAATTGTTAATTGGTTATTTAAAAATGTTTTAGAATGCGTACAGCGCATGCCTTGGAGCCGGACTCGGTCTGGGCTACGCTGACGGATGGGCTGGTGAATGTGGCCGCGGCTACGGACCCGGATTCGGCACCGAATTCGGCTATGGACCCGGACTTGGACTCGGCTACGAAACCGGACTTGGTTTTGGCTACGGACTCGCTGGCCCTGCTGCCATCGCTGGCCCCGCTTACGGAGGCACCGGCGTCGGCGACATTGCCGTCGCTGGAGAGATGGGAGTTGCCGGCACCACCCTCGTCGCTGGACAGGTGCCTATTCTGGGTGCCGTCAGATTCGGTGGTGATGTGGCAGCTGGCGGTGTCGTCTCCATCGCCGGCAACTGCGCTGGTGGATGCGGCTGCGGCGGCGCTTACAACGGCGGCTACCTGTACTAAAAACAAACTATGACTATTTTGGAACTGTCTAATAAAAGCGATGAATCATAACGATAAAGCTGTAATTTCATTTAACTTTAAACTTTCGTGATTTTTACTGCCGTTACCGGTAGTCACAACCGCACCACTTCAGTCAGCCGGTGAACATGGCGCATGCAACTGTGCCGAAATATCGGGTGCTCAATCAACTAATTCGTAGTCAGAATCCCGTTTCTTACGAATAATAAATTTCATTTAGCTTCTTTTTTGCATAGCAAAAAATAATAGTAAATCCATTCAGGGAATGACATGTTTAAAATTGTAAAATATAATTAAACTACTTACTTCTCAAAGTCTCATTCAGTTTCTCAGTTAAGTCTTATTTTCATGTAATCTGCAGATATCGGCGAAGAAATTTAAAGAAACGTGTGAAGTCACGCAAAATACGCGCTAGTCGCGGAGTTGCGGAGAATGGTGTCCATCATGGGCCGAACTACATCAATTACTACTACTACGAAGTCTCATTTTGTTTCTAGAAAAAATAGAATTTTATGATATTAGTGTAGATTATTATATCACACCAAATGCATATTAAAAAATAACAAATAACAGAGAACAGTGGTTTGTTAGAATTATCAACAGTTTGAGATCCCGATCGAGAGTCGATATTTAACTACGTTTGGTTAATCCTTATCCTTATATAGAATAAAACAAGAACGCTTTTTTATGTTTGTCTCTATATATGCTTGAATCTTTAAAACTACGCAACGGATTTTGATGCGATTTTTTATAGATAGAGTGATTCATAAGGAAGGTTTTCGTGTATAATACATTCACAATATAGTAGAGTAACACTGATATATTAGAGGTTTTTAATATGATATCGTAAATTAACACATTATTAGCGCTTACATTGCAAACGCTGCAGTATTTTGTATCAGTATTATACCACTATGCACCCGTGCGAAGCCAGGGCGGGTCGCTAGTAGAAAATAATTAACTTCTTTTCAATTTAACTGTCCTAAAAATCACAATCTCTTAAGTCGGAGGAAGAGACCACAACTTTGAAATTCTTTGCCAAAGAAGTAAGTACGCTAAACTGCAGTAGCAATGGAAAAACGATTTATTGTTTAGAGGACATTAAGTAAAACAGTTTTTGTACTCATTTTCGTACAAATTGATTAAAATCATTTTGACATCGAGCTCAAATAAATAATACCTATTAATTTCGGCTTTAAATGAACAAAATTTAGGAAAAATTATTATTATTTTTTAAATTTTAGGACTCGTGCAACGAGAGGATGGAACGTGGAGAATAAGAAAGAATGCCGAAATTGAGCAGCTGGTGGCGGAGCCAAACATCATTGGAGAGAAGAAAGACAGTGAAGACACACAGACTCCGCTGGCTTGGCCACCTAGAAAGAATGGATGATGATCGGAGTGTTAAACGCGAATATTTGGGACGGCCGAGTGGGCGGCGCCCGGTTGGCCGTCCCAGGTACCGCTGGATCGATGAGGTTGAAAAAGACATAAGGGAGCTCCACGTCCGCGATTGGGTTGGGATGGCGCAAGATCGCCAAGTTTGGAGAGATTTCTTGTCGGAGGCCAAGGCCCACTTCGGGTCATCGTGTCACCCTAGTTAGTTTTTTTTTTAAATGAACAACCTACTTAATCACGTTACTTAAATGACGATCTTACTTCGTAATATTGAACCGCACGGCATTCCACTGTGCTCCATAACTTGTCTCTTTTTCTTCAGGTATTCTATTTTTATAAACAACACAATAAATTCGGATATATCAATTACTTTTTTTGTAACCTGACCTTACAACCATAAGGAATACTGACGGGGAAGAGAGAAAGAGTAAGGTGTTGTATTATTTTAAAAGCATTATTTTATTAAAATACTCGTAGTTTGAATATTCTAAGGTAAATGCTTAGTACTCGTATCTATGTTTAAATAATATACCTTTTCGATCAAATTGAGATAATACTGTACAAACGCTTTTGATTTGTGATACCTATACTATTATTATAGTTACCTAATGATACAATAACGTTTATTACTATATTTTATAACTTATGCAATTTAGAAAAAAAAACAAAAGCCAAACAATATAAAAGGAACTACTCCCATTGAAGTTATGTCGTAAATAGATCTAATATGAATTTAAAACCACGTTGATTTTTTTTATTTTAAAAGGATACTACACGGCTGCACTTCCGATTATAAAAAATATTGTGAAGAAGCATTAAAAAAATAAAAATCATTTTTATAATTGTATATTTTCAAATACTGTTCTCAATAATTAATTTCTTAGTAGATTCCGCAGCCACATCCACCGAAAGCACGTCCAGCGATAGCGGGACCGTAGCCGATTCCGGCAGCGAGACCGGGTCCGTAGCCAAAACCAGCGGCAGCGGGATAGCCCCAAGCGGGACCGGCGATGTCTTCGCTCACCATACCCACGGCACCGTTGCCGCAGCCGTAGGAGACGGCACCAGCGCCGGCAGTAGGCAGAGCACCCTCCAGACCGACGGTACCCAGGAAAGGGAGCTCACCACCGACGGCTAAGATGCCTCCGATCTCGTTCTCAGACAGAACGGACAAACCGACGGGTGGGATGGGGGAAGCACTGGAGGTGGGGAAACCGCCACCGCTGGATGTAGGGACGGCGGCCAGACCGCATCCGCATCCGGCTCCATAGCCAGCCCAGGGAGCGGCGCCGAAGGCATCTACGCCCATCAAAGGAGCTTCGTAACCCCAGCCAGCGCCGCAGTATGCGGAGATGGACTGTAAAAAATAGTAAATGAGAAACACTGGAAAAAAATGATCGGTTCTCGTTTTATCTAAATGTAACTTACTTAAGCCAAAAAGGTATTAAATTACAGTACATTCATTACATTTTATTTCCCTGTCACAAAAATTTGCGTTGACTATTATTTTTAATTTTGTCTACAACGTTATGCTTTACTTACTTGAACCAAGAGGGCTTGGGCGCAGAAAAGAACAATGGTTTTAGCAGACATGTTGATTGTGCTTATTAAAAATGAGCGTAAACATCAATGAAATGCTTTGGTATTTATAATGCTGGACGTTAAGTGTAACAGGTCTCTAATGAAATGTGAACATTGTGAAAGCCGTCCTAACGCATATTTCAAATATCCCTGTACGTGTTCGATGCTTTTTCGCGATAAAACACAAAATAGGTTTCGGACTTTACTATTTTTAATTACTTACTTAATAAAAATTCGTGAGGATTTTTTCATATATTCCGAACGTATTTCGTTGACAAAATTGTGGAAAATGGAGCACTGCCTCACGATTTCTTATGAATGACGAAATTGTTTTAATTACTAAGAGAACATTAAACATATAAAAGACACTTTTATTATTAACGAACCATTCAATCGAAATATAAATCTGCAACATGTCTCCTTTCGCCTTCTTGCTCCTCTGCATTCAAGCTTGCTTGATCCAAGTAAGTTAATATATTATATTCATATTAAAAAGTGTTTGAATTTATTTATTCATATTATCGTTCTTACAAGGTAAATGGATAACTTGACAAATGAGTTTTAAAACATCTGGTAAATTTACAGAATGCATACAGCGAGTGCCTCGGAGCCGGCCTCGGCCTGGGCTACGCAGGTGGTTGGGCTGGTGGTGAATACGGACTCGGCTATGGACCCGGTTTAGCTACCGAATTCGGTTACGGACCCGGACTTGGACTTGGTTACGGAGCCGGTCTTGGACTCGGATACGAAACCGGACTCGGTTTTGGCTACGGACTGGCTGGTCCTGCCGCCATCGCTGGCCCCGCTTACGGAGGCGTCGGCATCGGCGACATTGCTGTCGCTGGTGAGATGGGCGTCGCCGGAACCACTGTCGTCGCTGGACAGGTGCCTATCCTCGGTGCCGTTAGATTCGGTGGTGAAGTTCCTGCTGGTGGCGTCGTCTCCATTGCAGGAAACTGTGCCGGCGGCTGCGGGTGCAACGGTGCTTACAACGGCGCTTACCTTTACTGAAAACTTGCTATGTCAGTTTGAATCTAACTATAATAAAATCGATAAATAACTACGTAAAGCTCTTATTTAATTTATCTTTTCCAGCATAGGTGATATTACACGGTAATAATATAGCCGCTAACGTAAGGTACTTACCAGTAAAAGTCCCGTTGAAATAGGTAAAGCCTTTTCGTAGATTAACCGGAATTAACGCGACTTGCAGAAAGTCGTCAAAAAGTCAATAGCGCAACACAAGGAAGATTGCCATGGGAAAGGTAGTTTTGTGCGCTCTACACCTTTTATAATAAATCACAGCATTCAGAAATTAAAAAAAAAATTTTGTTTAATTGTAACCTTAAGGTTTATCCTTTTGAGAAGAAGAATGGACTCTAAACGTCGCTATCTGTCTCACTCGCACTCCATGGACTCACTCTTCTTCTCAGTACACATCACAAGAAGTATCACAAATACAGTCACAAGAAGTGATAAATATGGCTTTGGATAAAAGACTATTAGTGTGTGTATTTTTTCCAAATGTTAAAAAATAAAGAAACTACGAGTACTAAGAACACTTATAGATCGGGCTCCGAGAAGCAGCATACCTCAGTTATTTTCAAAAGCTAAATTGATAGACGGTTAGATAGGACTCGTATGTACTATAAGTGAATGGCCATTAGTTATCCTGTACAGTTGGGCAGTTTCGCGCAATCACGCTTTAAAGTTGGTTAAGTTTACTTACATTCACAAAGCTGATTTTCACATATAATGCTCAAGGGATTATGATAATATCCCATGCAAGGAGGCAAACACTTTGGATAGGGCAAACAGCCTCCCAGATACTTTATTATTCCGCGCGGTTAAGGATTCTGAGTGTATTTGGTGGACTGTATTTATTTTTAAACGCTTGATTTCCATACAATGCTCAGGGGACTATGGTAATACCCCTAGCAAGCCAAAGGACTTTTTGGATGGGGCGAACGGCTTCCCAGACACGTCAGCGCTCAGGAGCCGCGCGGACTATGCAGGTGTATCGGAGGTTATTGTAAGTGTCTTTCACTTTGCAGGGGTATTATCATAGTCTCCAGAGCACTATATGTGAAAAAGAAGTGGTTAAAATGTTTTGTCCCTCTACTGTATACGGCATTTAATTTTTTTTACTTTCCTCCTTGGACGGGCTAAATAAAATTACCTTAAATTCAAATGCTTAAATCACATCAAACTCAAATCGTCCTTGTTATTTGGCAAAAACTACCTTTACCATGGCAATCTACCTTGCGTCCCGCTATTGACTTTATAGTATGTCACCAAGCCGCGTTGTTGCAGATAATCTCCGAAATAGTTTATCCCATATCGACGGAACTTTTACTGCTGTCTAAAGTATGTGGGTATTATACAGTAGTTAATATTTCTTATGCTGGAAAATATAAATTAAATAAGAGGTTTATCATAGTTATTTGTCGATTTTATTAAAGTTATATTCAAACTATCATAGTATGTGTTCAATAAAGGTAAGCGCCGTTGTAAGCGCCGTTGCACCCGCAGCCACCAGCGCAGTTTCCTGCAATGGAGACAACGCCACCAGCTGGAACGTCACCACCGAATCTGACGGCACCCACGATGGGCACCTGTCCAGCGACAACGGTGGTACCGGCGACCCCCATATCTCCAGCGACAGCAATGTCGCCGACGCCGGTGCCTCCGTAAGCAGGGCCAGCGATGGCGGCAGGACCAGCGAGACCGTAGCCAAAACCGAGCCCGGTTTCGTAGCCGAGTCCAAGACCGGCTCCGTAACCAAGGCCAAGTCCGGGTCCGTAACCGAATTCGGTAGCTAAACCAGGTCCATAGCCAAATCCGTATTCACCAGCCCAACCGCCTGCGTAGCCCAGACCGAGGCCGGCTCCGAGGCACTCGCTGTATACATTCTGTAAATTTACCAGATGTTTTAAAACTCCTTTGTCAAGTTATCCATTTACCTCTTAAGTACGAAAATGTGAATAAATTAATTCAAAAACTTTTAATACGAATATAAAATGTAAACTTACTTGGATCAAGCAAGCTTGAATGCAGAGGAGCAAGAAGGCGAAAGGAGACATGTTGCAGATTTATATTTCGATTGAATGGTTCGTCAATAATAAAAGTGTCTTTTATATGTTTACGACTTTCTTACTAAAATAATTTCGTCACTCACAAGAAAACGTGAGGCAGTGCTCCATTGTGACACAATGTTACTTTAAAAAAAAACAGCGCAGATAGTAGAAGTCCGAGACGTTGCAGCCTATTTTGAGTTTTATCTCAAAAACACATTGCACACGCACACGAATATTTGAAAAAAGCCTTTCCAATGTTTGCATAATGATCACAATTTCAATAGCTCCGCTTACACATAACCTGCAGCACTATAAATACAAAAGAATCTAAATGATGGTTACATTTGTTTCTCACAAGCACATTCAACATGTCTGCCAAAACCATTGTCCTTTTCTGCGCCCAAGCCCTCTTGGTCCAGGTATGTAAATCAAAATAATGAAATTTAAACAGTTTTGTTGTCAACAAAATAAACTCTAATTTATGTACTCTAATTTGTTCAGACTATCTCCGCATACTGCGGCGCTGGCTGGGGTTACGAAGCTCCTTTGATGGGCGTAGATGCCTTCGGCGCCGCTCCCTGGGCTGGCTATGGAGCCGGATGCGGATGCGGTCTGGCCGCCGTCCCAACATCCAGCGGTGGTGGATTCCCCACCTCCAGTGCTTCCCCCATCCCACCCGTCGGTTTGTCCGTTCTGTCTGAGAACGAGATCGGAGGCATCTTAGCCGTCGGTGGTGAGCTTCCTTTCCTGGGTACCGTTGGTCTGGAGGGTGCTCTGCCTACCGCCGGCGCTGGTGCCGTCTCCTACGGCTGCGGCAACGGTGCCGTGGGCATGGTGAGCGAAGACATCGCCGGTCCCGCTTGGGGCTATCCCGCTGCTGCTGGTTTTGGCTACGGACCCGGTCTCGCTGCCGGTATCGGCTACGGTCCCGCTATCGCTGGACGTGCCTTCGGTGGATGTGGCTGCGGAGCTTACTAAGAAATGATACAATAACAACGTCATCTGAAAATATACAATTTTAATTCCAAACATTTCTTTACATTTTTAGTAAACCCACCAGTGGCGTGGGGTGAAAAAAAAGAAAGGTAAAGCCGGACCAAAAAAACGTCTAACGCGTGAATTTTCACAACGTCATATCTTGTCAAAAATAAATTACATTCCTTAAATTAGTGTGTTTTAGTTCACCTTTCCAAAATTACGGCGAAATGTTTTGTATGGACTATGGTGTTTACGTTGCGTTGCTTACAGTTTATAACGTCTATAATCAATTTTAATATCGAGGCGAGCCCGTCCACCGTTAATTATATATTTTTTAGTTTCGAAAGCTTGTTTTGAAAACAAAGTTAACTAATTTAATAGGTAATCTGTAAAACAACAACCTATTTGTACTAATTCCGCCATTACTAACCTAAGAGTCTACCCTACGTGAAACAAAAAGAAACAAACAAACAAACCTTTACGATGAAAGATACGCAATATACTTCTTAAACACAACACTTAGCAAATAAAATATCACTATTTCACTGTTTAAACTTCCGTGAGACATTATTATTAGTAAATATACACTCACGTTATTAAGATACGAACAGTTGCCAAACACGCGTAGTAACAATAAAAAAACAATCGGATGACCGGCCTGCATGTCGCAAAAAAATACTCTGATTGGTCGACAAACTTCACGCAAAAGTAAACCTTAACACACAAAAAATAAGCATTAGAAGCCGTGAGACATTCGGCTTATTTCGAAGTGGAAAGCTTCAAGCCAAACTCATCCTTAACGACCAACAAATAAGGTGTTATTTCGTAGAGAGGTTGCCAATGTATATCCGTTACGAATTCTTTACATTTTAATAATTTAAATTCCCAATATTATGAGCGAGTTACCCCGCCTCCTACTACCTCGGCACGCGTATTACGATTGTAAAATTATGATCCGTAAATTGCGTGTTTTGTGACGCATATTAAAGAATGTTTTGTATAACAATGTGGACAACGTAGAATAGTAGTTTTATATATTAGTATCTGAAAAGGTAAACCGAAGGGAAGCCGGTGGGAATCGTGTTGTATGGACGCTTCGCCACTGAAACCCACGGGTATTTTAGTTTGTCCCAGAGCATTAATATAAATAGAAAAGCATTTTTTGTATTGTCTAAGTTCTGTAACCAACGAATTTGATATTACTAGCGCCGTCCGTAATTTGATGCTGCACTTTCAATGTATATTTATTTGGGTTCAAAACAAAAACTAAACGTCAGTTTCTACAGACGAAACAAATGAAACTCATTGTCATTTTTCTTTTTTTATTTACAAAAAAATAAAAAAATAGTTTGACTAAGTATCAATCCGCTGGTAGAAGCTCACAATAAATTAATCAAAGCAAGATTGTCGCTCAACTCGGGAAATAGAAATCGGCGAGAACAGTTTTATTATTATTGCATCGATATTTTGTAACGTGGAGCTTTTTATTTGATTTAGAATATAAACCATTACCATTCTCCGTACTAATCCTATTCCTGTAGGGTTGGCGCACAAGGTTTTCGTCCTCCACTTTAGCTTATCTTTAGCACTTTCGTTATCTCAGTCATTACACCCTTGTTGATTTGGAACAAAGGAATTTGGAATACGACTTAATCTTAAGGGATAAATCTACACGTCGATCATAAGACGTTTCGTATTGTATGGATCTGAAGGGGTAAAAAAAGTTTCGAATATTTTTAAATTGCGGCTGAAATGCCTAGATAAATATGTAGTATCACGAGAAAGGATAGGAAGAAGGTTTAAGTATGAGTATAGTAAAGGAAGTTTAAGGGTGCGCCAGGGATAATGAAATTGAGAAGTAAAAGGTTAGTGTGCTATAGACAGAATACTATGAGGAGATGGAATGTACTTGAAAACAAACGTAAAGAAAATACCCAAGAATGTATGAATGGATTGTATGAATAACGATATGATTAAGTAGGAATAGATTTCAGATATAACAGCTGATAGATATATATGCAAGAGTAGCACATACTATGCTGACAGTCCTAAGGAAAAAGGCAGGTTGACGATGACGTAAATAATTTATAACTTGATGTCGGAGACTGAGCCCCAAATAAGGCTTTTTAAGTGAAACTGGAGTAGGAAAGTACTTAAATATAATGATAGCCATTTGGATTTTTACCAAAAGTAATAAAATTAATATAGTTCATTATATTTATTTATAAAATATAAAGTTATGTATAAAAATTGTCTTCTTCTGAAGTTCTGAACATATCGACTATCTATATGTAATTTTCGCGTTATATAAAATACCTATTTAAATTATTTAATGAATCAAAAACATTAACAATGACAAACGGAAACTAAAACGCTGTATAAAGTAAGTACTTACGCACGCTGATTTTCATTAAATACTCCTAAGCACCATGCAGAAACGAGCCAGAATCATTAGAACTTGAGCGTTATAAAACCAGAAATACCTCAATCCAATTTTCACACATTTTTTTAAAAAGTATAGACCGAATTGTAGTAAAAAGCTGCAAATTCATATACCGAGTATAAAATTTAAAAAATGTAGACTGAAATGAATTTAATTGTAGCCCTCACTCATAGTCGGTACACGCAATAAGATTGTATCAAAAATATAGGTACCCGACTACACCAATTTTTACCCCAGGTTCCTTTGTACCCCAGGTTTTTCAAGCGAATGGGAATGTACTCATGTCAAATAAAAATAGAGTTTTATGGTTATAATGTGTCGCTTTTATTCCGACAGGACTCAAATAGTCATAGTATATTTTCAGTAAAGATAAGCGCCGTTGTAAGCGCCGTTGCACCCGCAGCCGCCGGCGCAGTTTCCTGCAATGGATACGACGCCACCAGCTGGAACGTCTCCACCGAATCTGACGGCACCCAGGATAGGCACCTGTCCAGCGACGACGGTGGTTCCGGCGACGCCCATCTCTCCAGCGACGGCAATGTCGCCGACGCCGGTGCCTCCGTAAGCGGGGCCAGCGATGGCGGCAGGACCAGCCAGTCCGTAGCCAAAACCGAGTCCGGTTTCGTAGCCGAGTCCAAGACCGGCTCCGTAACCAAGTCCAAGTCCGGGTCCGTAACCGAATTCGGTAGCTAAACCGGGTCCATAGCCGAGTCCGTATTCACCACCAGCCCAACCACCTGCGTAGCCCAGACCGAGGCCGGCTCCAAGGCACTCGCTGTATACATTCTGTAAATTTACAAGATGTTTTAAATCTTCTTTATCAAATTACTTATTATAATGACATAATTTATCTACGGATAACGAAAATCTGAAAAAATAGATTCAATCCGTTTTTAATACGAATATAACATTTTGACTAACCTGGATCAAGCAAGCTTGAATGCAGAGGGCAAGGAAGGCGAAGGAAGACATGTTGCAGATTTGTTTTTCGACTGAATGATTCGTCAATAATAACAGCGTCTTTTATATGTTTAATGTTCTCTTAGTAATTAAAATAATTTCATCATTCATAAGAAATCGTGAGGCAGTACTCCATTTTCCACAATTTTGTCAACGAAATACGTTCTGAATATATGAAAACCTGCTCACGTATTTTTATTAAGTAATTAAAAATAGTACAAGTCCGAAACCTACTTTGTGTTTTATCGCTAAAAAGCGTCGAACACGTACAGGAATATTTGAAATGTGCGTTAGGACGGCTTTCACAATGTTCACATTTCATTTCATGACCTGTTACACATAACATCCAGCACTATAAAAACCATAGGATCTTATTGATGTTTACACTTGTTTCTCACAAGCACAATCAACATGTCTGCCAAAACCATTGTCCTTTTCTGCGCCCAAGCCCTCTTGGTCCAGGTAAGTAAAGCATAATATTTAAAAAAAAAATAGTAGTTAACATTTTTTTTGTGGTAGGATAATAAAATCTAATAGATGTCCTGTAATTTGTTTAGACTATCTCCGCATACTGTGGCGCTGGCTTGGGTTATGAAGCTCCCTTGATGGGCGCAGCTGCCTTCGGCGCTCCCTGGGCTGGCTATGGAGCCGGATGCGGATGCGGTCTGGCCGCCGTCCCTACATCCAGCGGTGGTGGATTCCCCACCTCCAGTGCTTCCCCCATCCCACCCGTCGGTTTGTCCGTTCTGTCTGAGAACGAGATCGGAGGCATCTTAGCCGTCGGTGGTGAGCTTCCTTTCCTGGGTACCGTCGGTCTGGAGGGTGCTCTGCCTACCGCTGGAGCTGGTGCCGTTTCTTATGGCTGCGGCAACGGTGCCGTGGGCATGGTGAGCGAAGACATCGCCGGTCCCGCTTGGGGCTATCCCGCTGCCGCTGGTTTTGGCTACGGACCCGGTCTCGCTGCCGGTATCGGCTACGGTCCCGCTATGGCTGGCCGTGCCTTCGGTGGATGTGGCTGCGGAGCTTACTAAGAAATTTCTGAATAACAACGTCATCTGAAAATATACAACTATGAGCTTGAAATATCTTTTTATTGACAAGAAAAATTGTGCCGCAAAAATATTATTACTGTAAAACCTAAGAATTTGTGAAATGACGCAAACTTATCTGATTACTTTCGATAATACATTTATTTTAAATCGCAACGGGCAGAATCATTAGCGAAAGCTATATATTTAAATATATATCCGTACAATGTTGTCTCAGCATGGAAGAAAATATAGTTCGGTCTTCTATTGTAAATACCTGTTTCATACTGAAGTAAATTAAAGCATATCTTTCTCTCTCTACTTAACCAGAAGGTATCTCATATAAGTCTCTTTTAATTTAATGTCTTTATTAGGAATAAAAAGTGTAAACAACATTACAATAAAATCGTAACAACTACAACTATCTACCGTCTGGTATTGTTCCCGGTGCAAAGCTACCCAAAGTCTCTTTTACCTACAAAAAGCGAACACCATTTAAACTTATTGTAATTAGCAGCTGAAAACGAGTAACATCTAAACATGGATGCCAGGTAAACGCCGCACAGTTCCACATTACAAACTAAGAAACAGGTTTATACTTTGTACATTTATGGCCGAAATTAAGCATTTCATCTTTGAGATCGTCTCAAAGTAATTGAAATCAGTAAAAGTGATCAAGTTTTGTTAGATGCTAAAGGCATAATTTATACATTTTTTTTTCGTTAATATAATAAATATAAAAGCAGTCTATAATAGTATTGTTCTAGTTCTTAAAGAAGGAAATTACTCTTGCTACTGTTTTTTAACTAGCCTAATAAACGTAGGTTTCCTTTATTTTTATTTGTGTGTTTGTTACGTTCCTGTGTTGTTTTCGTTTGTTTCTTTTCATTTACTAATATTACTTGTTCTTAATACGTACTTATGCTCTGAGAGCCGGAGACATGCCAGACCTTTATTGTGGCAAGTGCAAGTACACCTGCAAGTGCTTCTGTGTACGTGCCCTATACATAATGTAAAGACGACCATCGTATACGGATTTTGGGTTTCGGTACCTATCGGACATAATAGTTAACAAATGTCCCATTTTATATTGTATTTTAATTACGTTAAAGTATAAAGCTCAATTTTTAAATATTACAGAAGTCTTGACTTACATACCCGGACACTTTAGACAGTAGCATCACATAGACACACACATAACCAAAAAAATAACAAGCTTCTACAGGGAAGTTGTATCAAAGATCTTAAATAATACTGTTAAAATTCTGACTTACGATCTTTTCTCAAAATTTTGATGTACGAGGTTATTTCTGAGTTAAGCAGGTGCTATGGACTCACTTTTCTTTATTGAAATATTGTAATACTCGTACAAATTTTGTATCTTCTGGTAATAAATGCGTTTCTTTCTTTTGGATTGAGACCCGAGAACCAGCAGACCTCAGTTATATTCAAAAGCTCATATATATAATGCTCAGGAGGCTATGGTAATACCCCATGCAAGCAAAAAGACATTTTGGATGGGGCAAACGGCCTCAATAACAACAACAACAAGCCAAATCTTTTTTTGTGTTATCCTGCAACTATAAAACGCGCATAAAAAGTTGTACGATTGATACTTTACGAGATAGCCATCACTACAGCCACGTACTTAAAATAATGGATTTCTTTCTCCCCAACCTATTATATCCCATAGTGGAACATTGACTTTAAACATAGGCTATTGATACTTTTTATGTTGTCCACAGGGCAGGGAGACTATAGGAATCGATACACTTTGATCACTGTTCTGTCAAATTTTATAAATTACTAACTGTTGTTTGCAACTGTGTCCGCGTGGAATTAAAAAGTATAGCCTATGCTACTCGGGGTTTACGTAAATTTCTCACGGTGAAAGGATTTATGAAATCGGTTATTGAGTTATTTCAAAACATACAATAAAATTACAAATCTTTTCTATTTATAACTTTAGTAGATTAACTACCAAGGGGCCGCTTTTAATTTAATTTGAAAGAAAAAATCAAAATAAATGTTTAGCATTCACAATTGCATATTTTCAAATGTCGTTGTTAATAAGATATTTCTTAGTAGGCTCCGCAACCGCATCCACCGAAGGCACGTCCAGCGAAAGCGGGACCGTAGCCGATTCCGGCAGCGAGACCAGGACCGTAGCCCAAACCAGCGGCAGCGGGGTAGCCCCAAGCGGGACCAGCGATGTCTTCGCTCACCATGCCCACAGCACCGTTGCCGCAACCGTAGGAGACGGCACCAGCACCGGCGGTTGGCAGAGCACCCTCCAGACCGACGGTACCCAGGAAAGGAAGCTCACCACCGACGGCTAAGATGCCTCCGATCTCGTTCTCAGACAGAACGGACAAACCGACGGGTGGGATGGGGGAAGCACTGGAGGTGGGGAAACCACCACCGCTGGATGTCGGGACGGCGGCTAGACCGCATCCGCATCCGGCTCCGTAGCCAGCCCAGGGAGCGGCGCCGAAGGCATCTACGCCCATCAAAGGAGCTTCGTAACCCCAGCCAGCGCCGCAGTATGCGGTGATGGACTGTAAAAAATAATAAATGAGAAACACTGGAAAAAAATGATCGGTTCTCGTTTCATCTAAATGTAACTTACTTGAGCCAAAAAGGCCTGAAGGCAGAAGAGAAGGACGGTCTTGGCTGACATGTTGATGTATGATATCGTACTGAGAATAGCTCAAAGTAAGGGTATATTTATATGAAAAATACTTCATTGTTAGAAAATAAAATTATGAAATAATATTATGCTTAAAACTCTTGACATATATTACGTGACCAATTCAATGAAAAAATGATTAAGAAATGTTTATAGAAACATACTTACTTATTGTTTTCTTCGTTTTCTATAGAAATTACATGAAACAGTCAGAGACATGTTGTTTTTAGCTGATAACAAATGTAGTTGCAAATAAGAACAAAGAAATAAGAACCAAGCAGGTACTTACTTTGGACGTCACGTCAGGTTACATGTAGTATGATCATGTAGTAATTATTACGAAATTGTATTGTCTTCTAGTTAGAGGTAAACATGTATAAATAGGCTTTTTCCTACGATAGAATCATTCTCGATTTCACGCAGTCGGAAAACAAACCTCCAACATGTCTCCTTTCGCCTTCTTGTTGCTCTGCATCCAAGCTTGCTTGATCCAGGTAAATAATATTTTTGATGCATTTCTTAAACCGAAATTTTTACTTAATTGAAATTTTAGGAAATTATTCAATTATTGATTCGTCAATTGATCTTTTTTTAGAATGCGTACAGCGCATGCCTTGGAGCCGGACTCGGTCTGGGCTACGCTGACGGATGGGCTGGTGAATGTGGCCGCGGCTACGGACCCGGACTCGCCACCGAATTCGGCTACGGACCCGGACTTGGACTCGGCTACGAAACCGGACTTGGTTTTGGCTACGGACTCGCTGGCCCTGCTGCCATCGCTGGCCCCGCTTACGGAGGCACCGGCGTCGGCGACATTGCCGTCGCTGGAGAGATGGGAGTTGCCGGCACCACCCTCGTCGCTGGACAGGTGCCTATTCTGGGTGCCGTCAGATTCGGAGGTGATGTGGCAGCTGGCGGTGTCGTCTCCATCGCCGGCAACTGCGCTGGTGGATGCGGCTGCGGCGGCGCTTACAACGGCGGCTACCTGTACTAAAAACAAACAACGACTATTTGAAAATGTCTATTAAAAACGATGAATCATAAAGATAAAACTCTAATTTCTTTTTTATTAATATCCCGAAGAAGCCTTCCCCATAAAACTTGATTAACAGTTACAGAACAATATCAATATTCGCGTATTTTTTAAATAAATTCTTTTCTATTCAACTTCATTTAAAACCACATTAAGTACTACTTCCAAAACATAATTTGTCGTTGAAATGAAATTGAGTAGTTTTGTACTCTATTTCGTATAAAATGAAATAGATCGGAATCCGAGAAGCAGCAGACCTCAGTTATATTCAAAAACTTAATTTATATGTGAATAGATAGGACTCGTTTGTACTATAAGTGAATGGGCATTAGTTATCCTGTCCAATTGGGCAGTTTCGCGCAATCACGCGTTGAAGTTGGTAAATATTACTTAAGTTTACTTAGATACACAAAGCTGATTTTCATATATAATGCTCAAGGGACTATGAGAATATTCCCTGCAAGGAGACAGACACTTTGGATGGGGAAAACCGCCTCCCAGACACTTTAATTTTCCGCGCGGCTGAGAATGCTTAAGTGTAAATGGTGGACTTTATTTACTTTTAACCGCTTGATTTGCACATATAATGCTCTAGAGACTCGTATGTACGAGTCCTATCTAATCATATCTAAATTAAGCTTATATATAATGCTCAGGAGGCTATGGTTAATACCCCATACAAGCAAAAATACATTTTGGATGGGGCAAACGTCCTCCTAGACAAGTCAGCACTCAGGAGCCGCGCGGACTATGCAGGAGTGTTGGGGTTATTGTAAGTGTCTTTCTCTCTGCTGGGGGTATTATCATAGTCTCTAGAGCATTATATGTGAAAATCAAGCGGTTAAAAGTAAATAAAGTCCACCATTTACACTCAAGCATTCTCAGCCGCGCGGCAAATTAAAGTGTCTGGGAGGCGGTTTTCCCCATCCAAAGTGTCTGTCTCCTTGCAGGGGATATTCTCATAGTCCCTTGAGCGTTATATGTGAAAATCAGCTTAGTGTATGTAAGTAAACTTAAGTAATATTTATTCCAACTTTAACGCGTGATTGCGCGAAACTGCCCAACTGGACAGGATAACTAATGCCCATTCACTGATAGTTCAAACGAATCCTATCTATTCACATATGAATTAAGCTTTTGAATATAACTGAGGTCTGCTGCTTCTCGGATCCCGATCTATTTCATTTTATTCGAAATAGAGTACAAAACTACTCAATTTCATTTAAACGATAAATTATGGTTTGGAAATAGTACTTAAAGTGGTTTTAAGTTCAGTTGATTTGAAAAGAATTTCATTAAAAATTACGCGAATATTGATATTTTTCTCAAACTGTTAATCAATTTTTATGGGGAAGGTTTATTCGTGATATTACTCGTAATAAAATAAATTAGAGCTTTATCGTTATGATTCATCGTTTTTAATAGACATTTTCAAATAGTCGTAGTTTGTATTTAGTACAGGTAGCCACCGTTGTAAGCGCCGCCGCAGCCGCATCCACCAGCGCAGTTACCGGCGATGGAGACGACACCGCCAGCTGCCACATCACCTCCGAATCTGACGGCACCGAGGATAGGCACCTGTCCAGCGACGAGGGTGGTACCGGCAACGCCCATCTCTCCAGCGACGGCAATGTCGCCGACGCCGGTGCCTCCGTAAGCGGGACCAGCAATAGCAGCAGGGCCAGCGAGTCCGTAGCCATATCCAAGTCCGGTTTCGTAGCCGAGTCCAAGTCCGGGTCCGTAGCCGAATTCGGTGGCGAATCCGGGTCCGTAGCCGCGGCCACATTCACCAGCCCATCCGTCAGCGTAGCCCAGACCGAGTCCGGCTCCAAGGCATGCGCTGTACGCATTCTAAAACGATTATAAATAACCGATTAACAATTGAATATTATTCTTAAAATTTGAAATAAATATTTCACTTTGACGAATACACAAAAACATTATTTACCTGGATCAAGCAAGCTTGGATGCAGAGCAACAAGAAGGCGAAAGAAGACATGTTGGAGGTTTGTTTTCCGACTGCGTGAAATCGAGAATGGTTCTTTGGTAGGAAACAACCTATTTATATATTTACCTCTAACTAGAGGACAATACAATTTCGTAATAATTACTACATATAATTTGACCTGACGTCCAAAGTAAGTACCTGCTTGGTTCTTATTTTCTTGTAACTACATTTGCTATCAGCAAAAAACAACACGTCTCTGACTGTTTCATGTAATTTCTATAGAAAACGAAGAAAACAATAAGTAAGTAAGCTTCTATAAACATTTCTTAATTATTTTTTCATTGAATAGGTCACGTATTATATGTCAAGAGTTTTAAGCATAATATTATTTCGTAATTTTATTTTCTAACAATGAAGTATTTTTCATATAAATATACCCTTACTTTGAGCTATTCTCAGTACGATATCATACATACATCAACATGTCAGCTAAGACCGTCCTTCTCTTCTGCCTTCAGGCCTTTTTGGCTCAAGTAAGTTACATTTAGATAAAACGAGAACCTATCATTTATTTCCAGTGTTACACATTTACTATTTATTTACAGTCCATCTCCGCATACTGCGGCGCTGGCTGGGGTTACGAAGCTCCTTTGATGGGCGTAGACGCCTTCGGCGCCGCTCCCTTGGCTGGCTATGGAGCCGGATGCGGTTGCGGTCTGGCCGCCGTCCCTACAACCAGCGGTGGCGGTTTCCCCACCTCCAGTGCTTCCCCCATCCCACCCGTCGGTTTGTCCGTTCTGTCTGAGAACGAGATCGGAGGCATCTTAGCCGTCGGTGGTGAGCTTCCTTTCCTGGGTACCGTCGGTCTGGAGGGTGCTCTGCCAACCGCTGGCGCTGGTGCCGTCTCCTACGGCTGCGGCAACGGTGCCGTGGGCATGGTGAGCGAAGACATCGCCGGTCCCGCTTGGGGCTACCCTGCTGCCGCTGGTTTGGGCTACGGTCCTGGTCTCGCTGCCGGAATCGGCTACGGTCCCGCTTTCGCTGGACGTGCCTTCGGTGGATGCGGTTGCGGAGCCTACTAAAAAATATCTCATTAACAACGACATTTGAAAATATACAATTGTGAATGCTAAACATTTATTTTTATTTTTTATATTAAATTAAAGTAAAAGAGTCCCCTTGATACTTACGAGTATTGTACTAACGTTATAAAGAGAATAGATCCTTATCCTTTTCCTATAAGGAAATGATGGGAAGGGGAAGTGGATTTTCCGGAGGAGGGGAGGCATAGGGAGAGGAATTATCCTCATACTGTGCGTCTCCTTCACCGAAGATTATGGGTAGGCAACGCATCAGCAATTTGAGATGTTCATGGGCAGCGGTGGCTTCGCTATTTCAGCGAATCCAGGTGACTTTTTAATCACTTTTTAATATAAAAAAAAAGATTTGTATTATCGTAGTGTAGGTTTTGAAATAACTCAACAACTACTACTAAATAATAATAATAATAATAATATTCTTTATTTCAAGACAACATCTCATAATTTGTTAGTAAAACACAACTTATAACCTAATGTTAGTAAAAAAAATAAATTATATGGATTAACAATTAACTATTTTTGGGATTTTTTGTATGCAGTAAATTAATACTGCGCACAATTGCACCATCCCACCTTGATGCCCAAACAACCAGGTGAGAGTTTTTACTGTTTATAAGACGGTCCAGCAATGCCGCACTTCTATGACGCATCAAACCAAAAAAGTCAATAATCCCGGCTTCAGCAAACATTGCTGAAGCGCTACAGAAGCGTGGCAACCCCAACATCGCCCTGAGGCCGTTGTTATATTGGACACGCAGCGCATTGTAAGCTCGCTGCGTGTAGGCGGCCCACAGGCTGCACGAGTAAAAAGACTGGCAGAAAGCCCGAAAGAGTGTTATCTTGACTTCTCGCGTACACCGCGCAAACCTGCGTGCCACCATGTTGCAGCGAACAGACAGCGCCCTGCGTTCCCTCTCAATGTCTAAATCATCGTTCATGTTAGAAGTAACCCAGTGCCCAAGGTACTTAAATTTATCTACCATCTTAAGGGGAGCCCCGTTTAGTAATACTGGCGGTATGCCAGCGCTATGGTAATGCAATACTGGCGGTATGGTAAAGCCGATTTCATAAATTCTTTCACCGTCAGAAAGTTACATAATCCTCGAGTAACATAGGCTATATTTTTTAATTCCACGCGGACACAGTTGCAAACAATTGCTACTTACTCGTACTAATTTATAAAATTTCACACAGCAGTGATCGAAGTGTATCGATTCCTATAGTCCTCGTGCCCTGTGGATAACTTATAAAGTATCAACAGCACCGTCCTATGTTTAAAGTCAATGTTCCACTATGAGATATAGTAGGTCGGAGAGAAAGAAAACCATTATTTTACGTAGGTGGCTGTAGTGATTGCTATCTCGTAAAGTATCGATCACAGTAAAAAAAACTTCAGCTTGTTGTTATTGTGATTAATTCGTAATGAACCTGTCCGTTTATGTTAGATTTTGTTTTTTGTAATGGGGATTTTAGAGTGAACTTCTGAATTTTAAGAAGACTATATTTACTAAGTATTTCTTATTAAATATAAAATTTCCTGTGTCAATTCTCAAAGGTTGACAAGAACTAGAATACATGAGTATTTTTTTCAAGGGTATATTGGCGTTTGGAAACTTATAAAACCTTTACAATAGGCTCGTGAATTAAGTAAACAATTTGGATGAAAATGAGTTTCGGATGATCATTAATATATTTAGAAATTAAAATCATGTAAGTACTTACATGTAAAAAATAAAATTACATTAGTTCACGTAATTTGTAACGCCAGATTCGGACGCGTGACGACACTGGTCAAAGCAATGTTCAAAATCCGAGATGTGCCGTTACTAAAGGTACCAAGACAGTTTGCTGTGTGAAATACGAAATAAACAGCATAATAGTATTTTTTCTCCAAAACATTATGTTTTTTTAAATAATCACACATTACTTTGCGTATTTAAACATTTCGGAAATTTGGTTCACTAGCCTATTATCAAATAATTTAATGAAGCCTATGTAGATATTTTTCATTTTTCCAATACCTACTTATTTCTTCTTACATGTATAAACGGCATATAAAATATATTTCCGTCGGGTTGTACCTATGCTGTAAAACCGTAAAATTCAACTGATGTAACACTTCACAGTCACATATTTTCAAAAAGTGTGAGAAGAGAAACTATAATACTTATTATTATTATTTTGTTCGACAGTGGAAGCTAACAGTAATCCTGTAACCAAGTTATACACCTGACTTTTCCAATATCAATTTCTGTGTGATGTGTGTGAGTCGTTAAATCAAATAGTTAAGTAAATGAAATCAGAGCTTTATCGCAACGGTTTGACGCTTTTATTATAGATACTCTCAAACAGTCATAATTTGTTTTTAGTACAGGTAGCCACCGTTATAAGCGCCGTTGCACCCGCAGCCACCGGCGCAGTTTCCTGCAATGGAGACAACACCACCAGCAGGAACGTCACCACCGAATCTGACAGCACCGAGGATTGGTACCTGTCCAGCGACGAGGGTGGTACCGGCGACGCCCATCTCTCCAGCGACGGCAATGTCGCCGACGCCGGTGCCTCCGTAAGCGGGGCCAGCGATGGCAGCAGGGCCAGCGAGTCCGTAGCCATATCCAAGTCCGGTTTCGTAGCCGAGTCCAAGTCCGGGTCCGTAGCCGAATTCGGTGGCGAATCCGGGTCCGTAGCCGCGGCCATATTCACCAGCCCAACCACCTGCGTAGCCCAGACCGAGGCCGGCTCCGAGGCACTCGCTGTACACATTCTGTAATTTTTTAAAAAGGTTTAATACTTCTTCCATAAGAATACTAATTTACGGTTAACTAGAAACTCAAAATAAGTTACAATCATTATTTAATATGTCAATTAAAATTCAAACTTACCTGGATCAAGCAAGCTTGAACGCAGAGGAGCAAGAAGGCGAAGGGAGACATGTTGCAGATTTGTTTTTTGACTGAATAATTCCTCAATAAAAAGACTGTCTTTTATATGTTTATCGTTCTCTTACTTACATAAACAATTTCATCATTCAAAAGAAAACGTGAGGCAGTGCTCCATTGTGACACAATTTTGTCAATACATAAAACATGTAAGAAAACTTCTTACCTATTCTAATAACACTGCTTATTTCGAGTTTTTATCACGAAAACGCGCTGAAGGCATGCACAAATAATAAAAGCTTTACGAAATCTTGCACAATTTTTTCAATTTCAATAAATCTACACATAACGTATAACACTATAAATACCAAACGATCTCATTGATGTTTACACTTGTTTCTCACAAGCACAATCAACATGTCTGCCAAAACCATTGTTCTTTTCTGCGCCCAAGCCCTCTTGGTCCAGGTATGTAAACCGAAATAATTTAATTCAAACGACTGGGTAATATAAAGTTTTCGTGTTCTCAATATAATTTATGTCCTATATTTTGTTAAGACTATCTCCGCATACTGCGGCGCTGGCTTGGGTTATGAAGCTCCTTTGATGGGCGCAGCTGCCTTCGGCGCTCCCTGGGCTGGCTATGGAGCCGGATGCGGATGCGGTCTGGCCGCCGTCCCTACATCCAGCGGTGGTGGATTCCCCACCTCCAGTGCTTCCCCCATCCCACCCGTCGGTTTGTCCGTTCTGTCTGAGAACGAGATCGGAGGCATCTTAGCCGTCGGTGGTGAGCTTCCTTTCCTGGGTACCGTCGGTCTGGAGGGTGCTCTGCCTACAGCCGGCGCTGGTGCCGTGTCCTACGGCTGCGGCAACGGTGCCGTGGGCATGGTGAGCGAAGACATCGCTGGTCCGGCTTGGGGCTATCCCGCTGCCGCTGGTTTGGGATATGGACCCGGTCTCGCTGCCGGAATCGGCTACGGACCCGCTATGGCTGGACGTGCCTTCGGTGGATGTGGCTGCGGAATCTACTAAGAGATGTCTCATTAACAACGTTATTTGAAAATATACAGTTTTGATTGTAAAACATCTGTTTTGAATTTTTCTTTAAATTTGAAGAAAAAGCGGCACCTTGTTAAGTAGTTATTATTTCATCCAAGTCGACACAAAAAGTACCTACTTACATTGCAGAAAATGGTAAGAACTATTTGTTGGTTTCTAAGAGTGGTAGAATCCGCTACAACATCTTTGCACGAACTGTCCGGCTCGCCCGGTGAAATACCACGACCACACAGAAGACAAGAGTCAAATGGAAGCGATTCCGTGTTTCATCTGATGATTGTGCTGCCGGAGGACTTATTTTAGTCCACTTTCTCGTCCTATCCTTTTCTTATAAGGAAATGGTAGCAAGAAGAAGTGGATTTGGTGGGGGGGGGGGTCGCTTAGGAAGAGGAATTATCCTCTTTCTGTGTCCTCCCCCGAAGACTAAGGTTAGGTAACGTAAATGCAATTGCAGATGTCTATGGGCAGTGGTCGCTTCGCTATTGCAACGGATCCGGGTGACCGCTTGCTCGTTTGCGGCTTTATAATATAATAAAAAAAACTAAATATGTTAAAGCCTACCAAAAGATGTTGTATTTGCTGTAACATTCTCAAGACGATCTAAGAAAACACTTATAAGCATGTCTCAACCAAATGATCAAATAAATGCTGAGCCAAATAATAAATCTGAACAGTAATTATTAAGACTTCCTGTCAAATAAGTGCTGCACCAAAAAATAAATTATCCCGAATACGCTACCATCATCAACATCGTGAACCTTTGTCTGTGTTCTAATGGACATAGGCCATACTTACGGAAAATATTGTCGTAGCCCTTATTCTGTTGGTGAGTGGAGAAGGTGGTAAGAATTTTGATTTGGCAGCACGAATTTATTTGTTTTTAAATTTTACACTTATTTTGTCAAAGTTTTAAGTGGAGTTAATTCTTTTTTATCTTATCTTTATCAAGTTATATGCCTAACACAGTGATGATGACCAACTATTTCTTTTGGACTCACGGAACTCAGATCAGCTTGCTTATATTAGTCAGTTCATTTTCATAATGATAACATTTCTGTGTCAATTCAAAGAGGTCAATACGAAATTATCGTAATACAAGAGTATAGAATACACCATGAGTAATTGTATGGAAGGGAGGTAATTCTATTTTAAAAACTTCATAACCAATGATTATTAAGAAAACTTTTACATTTATTGAATACTAGCAACCCGCCCCGGTTTCGCACGGGTGCAAATCAGTATAATGCTGATACTAAATACTGCAGCGTTTGCAATGTAAGCGTTAAAAATGTGTTAATTTATGCCATCATATTAAAAACCTCTAAATTATCAGTGTTACTCTACTATATTGTGAATGTATTATACACGAAAACCTTCCTTATGAATAACTATCTATTAAAAAAAACGCATCAAAATTCGTTGCGTAGTTTTAAAAAATCAGGCATATATAGGGACAGACATAAAAAAGCGTTATTGTTTTATACTGTGTAAGGATAAGGATATTGATGAAAAGTAATAATATTTACCCTTTTTTCACTTGTGTCTATCAACAAGGTACTTATATGTATGTATAAAAAAATCTGTGAGGCTGTATGCCGTAAAACCGTCAAATTCCGCTGATGTAATACTTGTATTTAACAGTGTCGTTATCTCAGATTTTTCAGAATATAAAAAGGACAACTACATTTATGATTTTGTTCGACAGTGAAAACCAACAATATGACTGTAATTAAACTTACAAAAGTTTACTTTCTAACATCAATCTCTGTGTGATACGTGTTAGTCGCGAAAATCACGCAAAATATGCGCTAATCGTGGAGTTGCGGAAAATGGAGCCAAAAATGGGTCGAACTACTACTATTACTACTAGTCGCGGAATCAATAAGTTAGGTTAATGAAATTAGGGCTTAGTTGTAATGATTTGTCGCTTTTATTATAGATAATTTCACATAGTTAGCTTGTTTTTAGTAAAGGTAGCCACCGTTGTAAGCACCGTTGCACCCGCAGCCGCCGGCGCAGTTTCCTGCAATGGAGACGACGCCACCAGCAGGAACGTCACCACCGAATCTGACAGCACCGAGGATAGGGACCTGTCCAGCGACGAGGGTGGTACCGGCGACGCCCATCTCTCCAGCGACGGCAATGTCGCCGACACCAGTGCCTCCGTAAGCGGGGCCAGCGATGGCAGCAGGGCCAGCGAGTCCGTAGCCAAAACCAAGTCCGGTTTCGTAGCCGAGTCCAAGTCCGGGTCCGTAGCCGAATTCGGTAGCGAATCCGGGTCCGTAGCCGCGGCCACATTCACCAGCCCATCCGTCAGCGTAGCCCAGACCGAGCCCGGCTCCAAGGCATGCGCTGTACGCATTCTGTTGATTTAACAAATGTTTTTAAATTCTGGTATCAAATCTTCGGCTCCTAGAAAAGTCTAGCAATAACTAGCTACGTATTATTTTTGTATCAGTATTAAATTGTGTCTTACCTGGATCAAGCAAGCTTGAATGCAGAGGAGCAAGAAGGCAAAAGGAGACATGTTGCAGATTTGTTTTTTGACTGAATGATTCTTCAATAATAAAAGCGTGTTTTATATGTTTACTGTTCTCTTATTAAAAATATTTCGTCACTAATAAGAAAACGTGAGGCAGTTCTCCATTGTGACACAATTTTAGTAATATATGAAACAAGTGAGAACATTTCTTGTGATTTTTATTAAATTTAATGCCTATTTTGTATTTTTATTGCAAAAATGCGTTGAACACGTACACGAATAGTAAAAAAAGGCCTTACAAGCGTTTGCACAATGTTTACAATTTCAATAGGTCTACTTACACATAACGTCCAGCGCTATAAATACCAAAGGATCTCATTGATGTTTACACTTGTTTCTCACAAGCACAAACAACATGTCTGCCAAAACCATTGTTCTTTTCTGCGCCCAAGCCCTCTTGGTCCAGGTAAGTAAACTAAAATAATGAAATTTAAACAGTTTTTTTGGCAATAAAATAGACTCTAATTTATGTACTCTAATTTGTTTAGACTATCTCCGCATACTGCGGCGCTGGCTGGGGTTATGAAGCTCCTTTGATGGGCGTAGATGCCTTCGGTGCCGCTCCCTGGGCTGGCTACGGAGCCGGATGCGGATGTGGTCTGGCCGTCCCTACATCCAGCGGTGGCGGTTTCCCCACCTCCAGTGCTTCCCCCATCCCACCAGTCGGTTTGTCCGTTCTGTCTGAGAACGAGATCGGAGGCATCTTAGCCGTCGGTGGTGAGCTTCCTTTCCTGGGTACCGTCGGTCTGGAGGGTGCTCTGCCTACCGCCGGCGCTGGTGCTGTCTCCTACGGCTGCGGCAACGGTGCCGTGGGCATGGTGAGCGAAGACATCGCCGGTCCCGCTTGGGGCTACCCCGCTGCCGCTGGTTTTGGCTACGGACCCGGTCTCGCTGCCGGAATCGGGTACGGTCCCGCTATCGCTGGACGTGCCTTCGGTGGATGTGGATGCGGAGCTTACTAAGACATTTTACTAAAAAATTTTCAAAATATACTTATAACTTTTCAATTTATTTTGAGTATTTTTCTAATTACCCGTATAACTTTTGCTACAATTTTAATCGGAAAGCATGTGTATCACATCACATAGTTCTAAAAGGTAACATATAAAATTGTGTGATCAGATATTATTTAATTAAAATCAAAGACAGGATGTGTTCAAAATGGTTAAGAATAGAGAAACTAGAAATTGCGTTTATAATGTAAGAATAGATGCATTAAAACCACCTTCGGGGCTACCCAAAGTGTATTTGGAATGGCGATATCGCCGATGGAATCGAAAAAAAATTATGAAACTGGCAAAGACGGTCGATATTTAACACGTGACAATCACATGACTTATCTTATGTCAATATCAGTTTCATATATTTTTAGCGATTCTATCAGCGATATCGCCAATCGAAAAGTAACTTGGGTCGCTCCCCAGGAGAGTTTACATACTATATAAAAAATATTTTGGGAAAAAATTAACTTACTGTAATTAAGTAAGTAGCCTGCTACATGTTGCAAAGTTAGGCACCATTACTTGTATAGTGCACACGTAAAATTGCATGATTAAAACAACATAAAAAAATCATATTTTTTGTGTTTATGACATCATCTACTATTTAATGCTCATCAAGAATAAGGTTCAAAACTTGTTAAATTATCATAATCATCGTTTTGAGTATTAATGGGAACAGCTATATCTACATAAATCTTGCTTAATTGATAAATATCAATCAAAATGTATGTTACATTCATTATCACTTCCACGACCTCATCCTACTCCCGTAGGGTCGACGCACCAGGTTTTTATCCTCCTTGTTAATCTACCCTCTGCCATCTGAGTCGTCACACCCTTGTTTGTCATATCACCTTTCACGCAATCTATCCATCTTTTTCTAGGCCTACCTCTGCAGGTGTACCCCTCCACATTCATACGTAAAGCTTTCCTTGTTACATTCCTCACTTCCGTCCTTATAACGAGACCATACCATGCTAAGCTCTTACTCCTTAATACTACGGCGGCCACTAACAGTTACAGCCATTGGACTAACATTTTAACATTCAATAGTTAACAATAAAAATTAACTTTTTGCACATTTTTGTCATATTTATTATATTATGGAAGTACCAAAATTGTCAGAATCTAGTATCAAAACTCCTAGTTTTGCCTAAATCCAGATAGCTTTTACAATTGTTCCTTTTATTTCAACTACGAGTTCTAAAGAAAATACTTAACGTACAGTCATTGAAACTTGAGAGAACCGCTGTTACAAAGGTATACTTGGTTTTAGAAACATATTTTTTTTTATAAGAAAAGGGAGCAAACAAGCGACGGGAACACCGAGATGGTCATCGACGGCCATGGACATTTGCACACTTACGAACTATACTAACTACTAACTAACTAATAGCATCAAATGGAGGATGGTTCATGGTGTCTGGCTCTTCATTAATTGCAGCACATGGATGCTGTCAGACAAACTGATGATGGAAGGCCACAGGCAGTAGCTGTAATACGATTCTTACAAGATACAAATGAAACTTGAAACTCACAATTCAATATATTTTATTTTGAAAACAATACATATTATTACAGAAATTTCAGAAAAATAAATCAAATATGAATACAAATCTTTATAAAAGTTTAAAACCGAATAGTTTTAGAAATTATCATCACATAAATCAATAACGGTAACCACCGCAGCCGCAGCCCCCGGCACATGTTCCAGTGATGGTAACAGATCCACAGGCCGGCACTCGGCCACCGAACCCAACAGCACCGACGATCGGAACTTGACCAGCGACCTCGGTGGTACCGGCGACCATCATGTCACCAGCAACGCCCACAGTACCCACACCCTCTCCACCATAAGCCTCACCACAACCGCCGTATCCAAGACCGCCGTATCCAAGACCGCCGTATCCAAGGCCGCCGTAGCCGAGACCGCCGTAACCGAGACCGCCGTACCCGAGACCTCCATAGCCCAGACCAATTCCACCTCCACAACCACGGTTTAATACAGGCGCAGCTCCAAGACAAGCGCTGTAGGCATTCTGAAAATAAATAATTATGTGTTACAAAAATATATTATCGCCTAAGCAAATAAAAAATAATAGCAAAAATATGTTATTATTCGCTATAAACCGAAAATATGTACATAAAAAAAAGGTTAGAGGTTTCGACCCATGACGGGTCCCCTTTTCCGCAACTCCACGACTAGCGCGTATTTTGTGTGAACACACTTATCTTTGAATTTCTTCGCCGATATGTGCAGGTTGCATCACGATGTTTTCCTTCACCTAGGAGCCTCGGTAAATATGTACATATGAAAATCGATAATCGAAAAACACATTGGTACATGGCGGGATTCGAACTCGAGACCTGCAGTTTACAAGTCAAGAGCCAAACCCCTGAGCCACCGACGCTCTAAATAAAACATGTACATACTTGTACTCGAGTAAGTGAGTACAAAATTAAAAACATATAAAAAACAAACAAATTACCTGAACCAAGAGGACTTGGATGCAGATGAAAACAAAAGTGAAGGTAGACATGTTTGTTATGCTCAGGAAGTCGGTTCCGATATAATTTTCAGTTAGTAGCATCCTCTATTTATACTTCTAATTTTCAATACAAAATATTTTATCTAACCAACCTATTGTTTACAATTAGGGACCCTTCATAATTTATTAACCTTTACTAGACTTATTCAATTGTTATTTTCAATTTCTTAATTATAATATTGTCGTCGACTTTTAGTGCTATTAAGTAACTAACTGTCGCCTGTGACTCCGTTCGCGCGAATTATAAAAACTTAATAAGTAGCATATGTATGCAAACATTGAGATCCGTTGATCCGTTCTGGAGATATCTTCAAAGAAAGTCCCCTTCTTACACCCAATCTGTCTCATTTATTTTATTAGTAACATTAGATTCATAGATTACGATGGCCAAAGATAATTAAAGTGTTAATATTTTAATGTTATGCATTTTTTTTTCTAATAGTTCACAATTATTGTCTTTTACATGTTCTCATATATCTACTTCAAATTATTATTTATTAAATACCTATTGTGGAAGGCATTGTGGATAACTGGATAACTTATTCGTTGTTCCGCGCGTAGCACTTTACGTAGCACATTCGTAGCTGATACCGTAGCCCTATCCGCAAAACTATTATAAAGTACAATTTTTAAACTTGGATGAAAAATTAATGGATGTTATTAATAGCATAGTATTTTTCACAAACTTGACGATTATTTTTTCTACTTTAAACTTAGAATTATTAAAATATTGACCAAAGTACATGCGCTACAAAGCGATTCGATAGCGAACATCAAAAATGTATGGAACTGATAATGACGTTTGATATCACACATGTAACAAGCACATGACTTATCGATAATTGTCAGTTTCATACATTTTTGTCGATTCCATCAGCGATAACGCCAATCGAAAGATACTTTGGGTTACCTCCCTCAAACGTAAACTAGTACCGTGATTTTTTTTATAAAAATTGCAGAACCCTGCTCATCCTTAATTAAAAAATCATTGTAATTGTATTTCACAATCATAAAGTGTTGAAATACTTGACATTGATATTTGTAAATGAAGGTTAATTTTAAAATATTTAAATTGTTATTTAAACTTACGAAATCCATTGTTTTATTAAAAAGGAAGTTTGAAAATATCGAATGAAAGTAAATACTTTAACATCAATTACTCAACTGAAGACGTCTTCGATCCAAAGTTATGATAGACTTTAAAAAAAAATGTCGTCAATTTTTCTCATCGATAAATAGACGCTGGCGGATAAAGTAACAAAAATTTAGTTTCAATAAATAACGAGTAAGACATCCTTTGTAACATTAAAAATTCTTCTACACCTATGAAAAATGATCATTCTTCAATATTATGCACTTCTTTTCATCATCCTGCCTTTTTCGATCATTATGAATAGATATGTATGTATTGAAATAACTATCTACTACTGGGCCGATTTATTAAATTCTTTCACCATTAGAAAACTACATTATCCGTGATTAACATAGGCTATGTCAAATATAAAATAATTGTTGTAGAAAAAAATCGTAAATATTAATTCTGTGATGTGTACATTTTATGCAAAACAATTAAAATAATGCCTTAACCCACGTGGTTGTACAGATAAGAAAAAAATATGCCGTGTCACGTATACAGTTTTTTGTATACACGTCTGTTCTTGTATTGTCTTCTTATCCGGTTGATTTTTAAGTTCTTTTTCTAATTTTCATAAATCTACTTCGTATAAAAGCTTTGTCATTCGTTTCCAGGATCATTCTAGATTCGATACTCAAACGAAAATGGCGATAAAACGGTTCCCGCTCGTTATTCTACAAATCGTTCTCATTATTAAGGTAACTATTTAATTTTGCTTGAACAAAAACATCCACAAAAGAATAACGTTTCATTTTACGTGTTTGCCTTATCAATATTTTTAATTTTTATCTCAATAGATGGCGCTAGTAGCCTTATAATTTGCATTTTAAACTTTATTTTATAATTTTACTAGTGACCCGCTCCGGCTTCGCACGGGTTAAATTATTGTTAGTATGGCTGTTATATACAATGTTCACAGTTTTTCTGTAGTGTATTTAGTATCAGTTTTGCACCCGTGCGAAGCCGGGGCGGGTCGCTAGTTGCGACTATAATTTGAGATTTAAACTATTCTATCTCTCAAGTTGGATCGAACTGCACATGGTGTGCGAATTTTTTTGTAATCGGTTAAGTGGTTTAGGAGTCCATTGAGGACAAACATTGTGACACGAGATTTATATTTATTAAGATTAACAGTTATAAATCTGTTTAATAATAATATAAATATATTGTTTTGTATAATAATTGCTTAAAGTAATTAATTAGGACATTTCCAAGTATTATTTCAATGAAAGTTACTCTTAATTCTTACACATTTTAGGCAATCGCTGCATACCCATGCAGTCCCTATTCTGAAATCTTACTGGTGGAAGAAGTGCCAAGTTCGTATGGCGGAGACTTCATCGTGACCACTGGTTCTCCTGTACCACCAAGTGGAGTATCAGTATTGTCAGAGAACAGGTTCGAAGGTACATTGGCTGTTGAAGGAATATTACCGTTTATCGGAACAGTTGGTCTTGAAGGGGAATTACCGACCGCAGGAAGAGGTACTGTCGCGTACGGCTGTGGTAATGGTAATGTAGGTATGGTGGAAGAAGTTGCTACAATTGGGAATGCCAGACGTATTGGTGGTCGTGGTTGTGGATGGTGAACTTAAGAATAATTAGACCAAATAAAAGTATTTATTAATAATTGTAGTTTAATTTCGTCAATGCAAATTGGTAAAGCTTAACCCACTTAACTGAGAACGTTAAATTATACGTAAAGGTTTTTGTTAAAATTAATAAAACTTCATAAATAAAGTAATTGAAATAAGCTAATTATTATAATTTAAAAATAAATTTCTTCCAATTTAAATTAAGTAAATATAATAAATAAATAAATCAGTTGATAAAATAAAAACTGTTATCTTAAATAACGATAAAAATCGTTAACCGTTTCAAAATAAAACGTTTACAATCTACAGTTACTTCAACATTTAATATTTTCTTACATCCTATCACGTAGCGTCGCCAATATTATGCAATACATTTAATCTGCTAGATATAAAACATTTAACATTCTTCATACGATCACTTTCATTCGTGATTCCTTTGAATAAATAAATTATTTTATCATTAAGAAATTTTTGAACATGACAAGAGTTCTGTTGATTTGTTTTCTGGCTTCTATAATTCAGGTAAGGTTAAATCTGCATTATTTTTTATCTACACCAATATTATAAAAAGAGGAAAAATCTTTATCTATTTCTTACTTACAAAAAATTAATTACAGAAAAGTTATTCCATCAGCAAATTTTTAATTACTATTAAAACGACATCATTAACATTAAACTCAGTCTTCAATCTTCCTTTTCAGATATCTCTATGTCAAGTCATAGCCAATTCTCCTTATTATGGTAACATGAATGGTTATGGACTACCTAATACGGGGATAGCAAACACACTAGCAGCGAGTCCCATAAATGGCCTAGCTCCTACTGTATCAATGGCTACTCCAATAGCTAACGCACCAATGTATGCAACAATACCAAGTGAAACTATTGGGTCTGCAGCTATCAATGCAGCAAATGCTATTACCGCTGGAGTGACAGGTTTAGAAGGATTCTCTCTAGGAGGTATACCCATGTCTGGAGTGTCACCTATGGGCTACGGTGATGTGACTGTGCTCGGAGAGTTACCAGTCGGCGGATCAACAGGAGTTACTGGAAATGTACCTGTGATAGGATATGTGACTTTCGAAGGGACTGTACCTGCTGGAGGTACAGTCACGTTAGCAAGTAACTGCGGATGTTCGAATCCGAGTATTTATTAATTAATTGCTGTTGCTATGTTATTGTTTTGAGAGAGGCTGTTATATTTTAGAAGTATTATTAAAATGATTAAAATTGAATTTAGATCTTTTGTCTGTGAAGTCCTTGATAGATGTTGAATTATATTCTTTGGTTTGGATGTTTTCTTTGTATTAGTTGTAAAAAAATGTAACTTATGTATTTAACTAACTCAATTTATTGATGTCAATTTATTCTTATTAAAAATCTAATTTATGTTATGATATAAAATGTACTGCCTCTTAAATAAGCAACTCTTGTAATTGTCTTTATTACTATATTGTACATTCAAATAAAATATAATTTATTCGAAAAATAACTATTTTCATTTTAACACATACAACAAGATTTTCAGTCTTAGATTTAACCCTGACTGTCAATAACAAGCAAAATGTAAACATACTTAATATTATAATTTAAGTATATTACTTGAAGTTTTTTATTATTATTAAAATGGATTTCAAACAGAATAAAAGATATCATAATCTATCTATACTTAATATTATAAAGAGAGAAACTTTGTTTTTTTTTTGTATTTTTGTTTATATTGAAATAACTCAAGAACTACTGGACCGATTTCAAAAATTCTTTCACCATTAGCTACATTATCCCCGAGTAACATAGGCTATATTATTTAATTCTACGCGGACGAAGTCGCGCACAACAGCTAGTCTACAATATTTTTATTTGTTGAAATAGTAACAAGTTAGTTCAATTTTTTTAATATTCAAATATTGGACATATGATGAACCATCCTTTCGGCATTAAGTTTTGATGTCCTTAATATATTGAATAATTCACTCAGACTCAACATTGGTCACCACTTTTTGAAAATGTGTGAAGATAATTTAATCTTAATTGAAATACACGTTCAACAGCTTTTACTATAGCTTTATTTATACGCAAGTAATGTTCATTATTTTATTTATCTTAATATTTCACTATTTTATCAAATCATCTAAAAATATTTTTCATTTGATATCGGAAAACTTATTGAAATAAGTAACTACTATACTAACTAACAACTTTAGATCCCAAACTCTATGAAAAGTATGTACAATAACTTGGGATCATCCTACTCAGTATCAAATCTAATACTTACCTCTATATTCTTTATTGAACTGAATCTTTGACTGTAGATTCGATTTCATTCTATTATTCTGTATTAAATACCAAAGTTATAGTTTAGTTATTATGAATGTTTGCAAAATTCGGAGCTTACTAAATTCGTTTATCGTATTACGAAGTCAATGCCAGTCTTCATAAATAAAACATTTATTTTAATACAGTAAGCGGAAAGATAATCCTGATAATTGTATGTTAATTGTACTAAAATGGTCAGACAGAAGGAGTAAATTCAGAAATTACGGCTGATAGGGAAGTATGGAGGAGTTGTACATACGAGTACTGTGCCGACCCTCCATAGGGACAAAGGCATGATGATGATTACTATGATGATTACGATGAGTAGCAAATTCATCATAACAATAATAACTTCCCAAAATCAAATAACAACATAGAAAGAAAGAAATATAAATATCCATCTTTAAATTTTAAAATTATTTATTTAAAATTGAAATACACAGTTTACAATCTTAATTTAAATTAATCTAATGTTAATAAATAAATAAATATTACAATTTTTCGAAGCTACGATTATTACAATAATGTACTAGGATTTGCACAACTGTAGCTAACAGACGCCATTCCATCTGTTGGTATATTTCCATTAATACCAACCATACCATAAATAGGTATTTTTCCATTCACCACTACTGTACCACCAACTTCCAATGCATCGGCCAATACTTGGACACCAATACCTTGGGTACCAGGAGAACCACTTGTCACTGTGAACCCATTACCACCATTGCCTAAATAAAATGTAGCCATATTACCATTTAAAACAGGTGACAAATTACTCAATTGCTTTACTTCTTCTAGATTCGTTATAGCTTCATTAATATTAGCTGCATTTTCAACAGCCAGAAGAGCATTTGCAGTTTTAACAGCATTAACGTTAGCTGTGTTTGCAGGTGAATTAGCTTGAGCGGCGATACCAGCTGCAAGTTCCATGTTAGCTAAATTTGTATTAGCATTAACTGCGTTGACTAAATTTGGATTCGACATGTAGCTTCCAGCCATGTTGGGTGTATAGGCATATCCTGCTTGACTAGATGGTTGTAGTCCAAGGCCTGCCATAGGTCCATTGCCAATAAGAGCTGGATGGGAGGAACCTGCTCCTATTCCACTGCCACCAGTCATTGGATAAGGGACCATTTGAGTTGAGATAACCTGTAAAAGATAAGATAAATTGGTATAAGAGTATAGAAAATATTATAACCTAAAATAAGTTGGTGAAAAACTTCCGGTTCGGTTGCGGACAGCAGTAGAATTTTATGCCCTTGGAGATTTAAATTATGTTTTTATCATTCAACGTAAATATTCTACATATTAGCAAATTTAATAAAATATAAACTTACTTTCACTAAAGTGAAGAAAAATATGCATAGTGTGTGCTTCATCTTGATAGTGACGATAAACGATAAATGAGTATGTGTCTTATGATATTTCTTTACTTATATAGAAAGTTAATCTTTTATCTTTTTTACTTTTATCAATGAAATAAGAAATTATAGTACGTGATCTTTTAAGTTTCTTTGATGAATGTAATGATAATGGAACTTGACTAATTATTACGTCAATCTTAATGATGACCAATCATTAATTTCATAATAATATGGTATGATAAGAACCTCAAAGTATGGATTAGAAATCTGACATTATAAATATTTTGTCATCAAAAAGTGTGTTCTTGCCCTTTAAGGATTTGCTTACTTATTGAGTTTGTTTGATTCCATTCGTAAATCTACATTATAGAAAGATGATAATAATTGATGATGTAAATATTTGCTAATCTAATCAGTCTGTTAAACGAAATTATTTATAGGAGTACCTAAATTACTGGAGGCGCAGTCAACAATTATTCTAATACTGCAACATTTTCCTCGTCTATATTATTGTCATCGTTTTCACAGGAAAGAGCTACAAATGTTTTATCAAAATGTAATAATTTTTATTTAAAAAACGGCTTGTATACGAGAACATCTTTTTTGGTAGTCTCGCTGGTATGCAATTTCAACTAAAAACTCCAAATATCACAATATAAAAAAGTTAATTTTATTCAAATCCAACATAATTTTGATAATACAAAAATTTCATAGAGAACTTTGCCTATAGCTGAGGCTTTAGAATCTAGCCATAATAGTAACTTTCCCGTAAGCTGGCACTTCACCATCGAAGGTAACATTACCTTCCATCGGTACCGTACCTTCAAGTAAAGCTTCTCCAATCACCGACAAATCTTCACCACATACATCAATGTTACCATAATCCAATGGCATATCATCCGATCCGTAGTAAATATTAGGTAATAGTGGGTAAGGAAGATAATAATTTGGCATCATCATGGGAGATCCAACTGTTTGTGGCAGTCCAAAAGCAGGAAGCATTGATCGCGCTGAAAAAAGGTAAGTTAATCTAAACAACACAAGAAATATATGTCACAAAACTATAAACATCGTAAGTTGGAGAAGAAGCTATATTAATAATGTCACATGACAATCTTAACCAGCATCGTTTAAGAACTAGAGAGTACTTGTGTTGTAGCTTCCTTCCTTTCAACACTTTCCTTGTCTATTCTACAGTTCTTTTTAGCAATAAAGTAATCTCAATTCAACCATAGTTGACTACTTCCTCGGAAACGAATCCTACTTCCGGGATCTATCTAACCATAAAGCCGAGAGCCCACCGCAAAAGACTAATGATCGGCAGATGGAGAGCTGAACGGCCTTAAATGTGCTTGCATCCACACCAACAAAGAGCTGAGCTATGCGAGCTCAACGGCATAACGCAGCTGTCTCATTTGACACAGCTCGAACACATCTCAACTCTTTAGAACTGTTCGGCTCTTTTTGACATATCTTATTTCTCTTTGAAAGCGGAAAATAGGACCGCCCAGCATCTGCTCAGCTCTTTTACTATTTTGCGGTTGGCGCTCTCCTTATACTACATACATACAAAGTATGTTTAAAAATAAAGTTATTATAGATTTTAATGCTAATGCATTTATCTTGCATATCCTTACATGTTCCAACAATAGTAACAGTTCCAGACGCACGCACTGGTCCTTCGAATACCACGTTACCCGTCATTGGAACATTTCCTTCGACCTCCGTGACACCGTCGCAGATCACATCGTCCCCACACACAATGATTTCACCTTCTGGTATTACTTCGATATCTTCACAAATGCCGTAAACATCCTAAATGTCAATTAAATTATACAACTATTACTTAAGTAAGTTATTTTGTGACTTACACTTTTAAAAATTAAAATTAATTAGGCGTTCTAATTGCTAAACCTATTTTTGCTTTTGTTTCATTTACAAAATAAAGAACAATCCTAATAATTCAATTTTTAACGTTTATCTTCTAAACTATAAAATATAAAACATTTTAAAATCGACATATCTAAAAAATAGATAAAATCTCACGGTTATTTCTAAAGATTTAAATTATACAAACTCACCCTTAATAATACCATTTGCAAGAAAATACACAAAAATCTTGTTAAACGCATTTTTCGTTCAATTCGTACAATAAACACATAAGTTCGCAATGATACGAATGTTTATGACATATTTATATGCTCGTATTTTTATTTATCCTAATAACCTTGAACGATTTTGGCATCTATATTAACTTATATTAAGTTTGTCTGTCTATGTGTCCAGTTTACATTTTAACTTTATTAACAAAAAAAAATTACATTATCGGATTTTTATTAACAATCACCCAAAATACTTAGTAAGTGAAAATGTAACGCTTACTCGTTTTCTCTCTTTATTGCTAAAGTTAGGAAAGTTATTAGGATATAAGTTAAGTTAATTCAAGAAGCAAAGCAATGAAACGAAACTTGTATACTTTTAATATAACGACGTGACTCAAAACAATAGGCTTAAAGTAATATCGAAATGTCCTAATAAAAATATTCCAGCATCTATCATTGTTTAAAAACGAATTAGATAAAATATATTGAGAAATATTTCTTATTGTTTTCAGTTTTAAATTATTTTTTAAATATATTTATAATTTCAATGGATAATGGACAAATTAAAGCTATGAAGTTATAGAATTGTATTCTTGTAATTCAGCATTTATCGTCAGTTTGAAAAGTATATATTTTTTAAACTATTCGTAAGATTTAAAGAAAAATGCTTCATGTATTAAATCAGATTATTAAGAATGAACTTTATCTAAACAAAGCTTTAATTAAAGTATTTTGATTTTATTCAATTCATATTAAAGTAATATCGTCTTCATAAAAACATAAGCTGTCATCAGTTTTTATAGGTAAGTCAAAAATATCAAAAACATCACAGAAATCATCGAAATCATCACATTCATATGCCATTTCTATTTTATCATTTAAATCGTAGACTATATCTGTTTTATTAATTCTATGAAGTAGAGTAAAATTATTTTTCGTCTCAGTTTGTATTTCTTCGATCTGAAAGAAGTGATTTTACTAAAGAGTATTATAGAAATCAGCAAAAATTATAGCCTATCCATGAATATAAAAACCCTAGCTATGTTTAGGAAAATATTAATCTCTTTCTTTAAGCGCCCTGTGCCAGGATTTTTATATTCTTGTTTAGACATTACTTAAGCAATTCTTACATCTGTAGTATTTTCTTTGATGTTCAAGTAACATTTCACATCCAGGTAATGTGGTCCTCTATACATCATAGGTTTAGGAATGACTCTTCTTTGTAATGGCATAGTTCTTGTAATCCTCTTCTTGCTTGAATGAGAGTTTATTAATTTCCAATTATATGCAGCTTGTTTGCAGACTCTCTTTGCCCTCTCAAGTAACGTCGTTGAAGTTATTTCTAATAACTGTTAGATATAGTACAGATTAGAAAACTTTTGTTACTAATGTATATACTTAATCCAATCTATATCTATACTAATATTATAAAGGGAGAAACTTTGTATTTGTATTTTTGGATGTATTGAAAATAACTCAAGCCGATTTCAAAAATTCTTCCACCGTTGGATACACTATCCTCGAGTAACATAGACTATATTTTTTAATTCCGCGCGGACGAAGTCGCGGACAGCTAGTCTTAAATAACATAATGTTGCAAAATAGATTAAATTATTCTAATGAGGACGAAATCAAAGTCTCTGATTATTAGTATTGCGTGGAAGCGACTAGCTAAATAAAAACATCAACGTAGCCAGCAGATTAATAACAAAGAACTAAGAAAATGTTTGTGCTTTGCGAATTTAGTTAGGTGTGAATAAAATGTGGATTCGTATTGTTTTGAAATAAATTAAGATTAACTTTATGATATAAATTTGAGTTGCACTTACTCACACAAGCACATAGAAGACAAACTACAAGGAACTTAAGCGACATCTTGATTAGAAATAAAACGTATACTAGGGCAGGATTCCACTGCATATTATCCTTTATATATTTTCTTTATCGCTGTATATGTTTATATATCACGTTGTTTTTCTCGTGTTCTTTGTTTAGGAACACAATAGAATGATAATTAAGTTATAATAAATACTTTAAAACATCAAATTTATTTATTGAGTATTTAACGAAATGGATGGTATGTAGTTCTATGTAAATTATTTTTTAAATTAAGTAAAATATTATATTGTAAACGAAATGGGTAGTAAAAGTAATTTTGTTTAACAATTTTTATTTATTTGCTTACTTATATAAATTAAGTTATTCTGAAACCCGATAGTTTCTGATTTTTTTTAACGACATTTGCTACTTTTATTATGACATAGAATAAATTAAATAAATAAATAATTATTTAACTTACAACATTAATATAGTCCTAAAAGTGTTGAATCATAGGTTATTGCCGAATTACAAAGACCACCGAAATTCTT
Source organism: Papilio dardanus tibullus (assembly GCA_013186455.1). Classification (NCBI taxonomy): domain Eukaryota; kingdom Metazoa; phylum Arthropoda; class Insecta; order Lepidoptera; family Papilionidae; genus Papilio; species Papilio dardanus. The sequence goes on along the minus strand of QDHC01006551.1, from coordinate 64,944 downwards.
TTGGATATTTCTTCGTAGACGGACTGGTACATTAACGGTGCCAGTATTTGGCACAAACTGCAAACCAACATTGGCCAAACTACCAACATTTGCAATATTAGCCAAGTTTCCAACATTTGCAACATTGGGTAAAGTACCAACATGTGCCATATTTGGTAATGTACCAATATTTGCCATATTGGCCAAAGTACCAATATTTGCAATATTGGGTAAATTACCAACATTACCTAAATGTAGAGCTTGTACATTCGGAGTAATAGATACTCCAGGTGCACCCGCTTGGCAGATAGGCACAGATGCTGAAGAATATTGTACATTATTAGTAATTGGCAAATTTGAAACTTGAATAGCATTTAATAAAGCATTGCCTACTGGCGTATTTAGTCCATTAGACATCAGTAATCCTAAATTACCGAGTAAAGGAGCTATTTGAAGATTTTGATATTGGTTTGTTAAAGGTACTTGTGGGTTATTCACGGGCATGTCAATGCATCCGCATTTTCTTCCGATTGGTATCGTAGTTAGCTGTGATGAAACCACCTGAAAATAACAAAATTTAAATACAAAAATCATACAAAATAAATTGTGAGGTTATTCTATGAGTCAATAAGCTTTTCTAAACCAAACTATACTACTAAGAATTTCAATTGTTTTCTAAATTACCTGAATAAATAGACATATGAAAACCACATTGTTAGTTGTCATCTTGTTCTGTACTAGCTATTTTGCGCGACTTAGTCCGCGTGTAATTAAATATTATAGCCTACGGTACTCGGAGATAGTGTAGCTTTCTAACGGTGAAAGAATGTTTGAAATCGACCTTCTTGAGTTATTTCAATACATACAAAAATTAAAAAATACAAAACTTCTCTCTTTATAATATTAGTATAGATTTGGGGGTGTGACATGTACACCAACTAAATATGTAATAGTATACAGTTGTGATAAAATATTATTTTATAGTTGAAAAGTTATCTGAAACGTTGTTTATCTTGATCTAACTATTGATAACATTTAATGAATTGGTTAACTTTGTTTTAAAGATTTCAAACTAATTTACAAACGTTTTTTTTTTTAATCATAGCAGTTAAATTAATCCGTAAATAATCTGTAGCCATTAGTCTGTTGGCGTTTCAAAATGATGAAACATAATTATAAATTATTAATATAAACTGCAATTAACTAACAAATTCAATGAGTCAACATATCAATGATATTTATTGAGGCTAAACGTAAAAATATCCAATAATAATTTTTCACTATAAGTCAGCATTTAAGTTTAAAGTTCAATGTCAATTACATAATACTATTAGTTGATGTTCGCAAATATTTTGCGCAGTAAGCATTCTTAATCACGTACAGTTTAATTCCGTTTATTGAACCGGGCAACGTTTTTTTCAATAATAATACTGACAAACTTTATATAAATTAATGGAAGTTACCTAAAAAAAATAAAGGCACAAAGGTACAAAGTTTTTACTTCACAAATTAATATAATATTACATGATAGGCTTTGATCCCCATGTTTACTAGGAACATGTGCCTGAAAAATATAGTTGCTGTGTAGAAGAGAGAGAGAGAGAGCGGTCCCTCGTAATAGGATAATAACTCAATAATATGAAAAGGGATCTCAAGGGCAGCGTGGCCGAGTGGTCTAAGGCGCTGGTTTTAGGCACCAGTCCGAAAGGGCGTGGGTTCGAATCCCACCGCTGTCAAAATTCCGTTTTGTTCAGCTTTGTAAGACTAGGGTTGATGTTCGAAATATAATTTTTATAACATTTTTAGCGGCCAGTACAACCCCTTTGGCAGTCTAAAATCTCCTAACCAAAGAGATTGAATACGTTAAGCTTTACTAAGAACTACTCTACCACAAAAATAAATGCCAGAAGACTACTTTTTGGCTTACTTAGATTTTTTCTGATACGTATACGTTCATTTGGTTTGGCTTTATATTTAGAGAACAGAAATATTTTAATAGAATAGATCCATGTAAGAATTAAATAAAAAAATAAGTACATATCCTTAACCACAAACTTTATTTAATTTAACATGCATAATTTAAAAATAATAAACATTTTAAATTAACAATTATTAGTTATATAAATGGCGGTGGAATCGCAATCTTTTTCAGAAAATGACAAGAACATTCTGATGGTAGAGCAGGCGGTAGTAATGGAGAAAGCGGTGGTGCTAACGCAGAGACTGGAGACGCAGCTGGTAAGAAAGGACTTATTAAAGGATTCTGTGGTATTTCTGATACCAATACTTCACTTATCGTACCATAACGTGTTAATATCGGATCCAAACAGCCTAATATATCGAAAACTGGTTCTGGTACAAACAAATCATTAGTACAATCTGTTAAAAGGAACTCTGGGTAGGCGGGGATAGACAATGGTGAATAACATGGTTCAGGTAACGTAGGATTTGGCATAGGTAATGTAGGGAAAGATGGACCTATGATTGAATATTCTAAAGGACAAATCAATTGTTGTTTTGGAAGTGCAGGTAAACCAGCTCGAGGTACAGGTGCTAATGCAGAAGAAGGAACCGCCAAAGATTGAGATGGAACTGCACGGACTTTAGCATATATTGGCTGTAATACTGATGGTATTCCTCCTTGATTACATGGAATTGTGACTGGACAAGGTTGACTATTAACCTGGAAAAAAAATTAATTTATTATGGTTTACAAATTAAATGTTTTATTACTTTCTATAGAAATTAATACTTACTGTACATATTATAGCAATAAGAATTGAGATCTTTTCTATCATTATTGCAATTAAAACTGTAAATTAATGTTTTAATTTTAAATCGTACCTTTATATGTATTGTATTCTACCAATTACATTATTTATTATTGTAATATTTTCGTAAATTGTCTATCTTTTCTTGATTACCAATTTCATACTAATTTCGAAGGTTTATCTATAAATGAAAAAACATGACGATACGATGATAATATTTAATAATTAGTTCAATAATTTATTACACACAAAAATAAATAAATACACCTAATAATTTAATCTATAATGTCGGTGGTGGAATCGGTATTTTTCTTAAAAAATGTCCTCTTGATTGCATTGGAAACGCTGAAGGTAAAAGATTCGATGTTGGTGGGGATAATGCTGATATTGGTGAAGCAGCAGGTAAGAATGGATTCACCAACCCTTGGGAAGCACATGGACAAAGTTCTTTAGCCAATGGCGCTTGAGGTTCTTCGCGCGTTACGAACTGTGAATTAGGCATCATAAATTTAGACATGATCGATGCAGAATTTTGTACAGGCAACGCATTAGAAGGGATGACTTCTATATTTTGTGGTACTGCTGCATTAGGTAGGGATTGCTGGGTTTGTTTTATGACATATTGTTCACCATTGGGCGTTGTTATACGCTGTAAAGCCCCAATTGGTATTACTCGTCTGTTAGGTTGTGGTGTTGGTACTTTTTCTTCAACGCATGGTGAATTACTTTGTCGATTTGCAGCCATTTGAATTATCTGCAATGCTTTCTCTGTATTCGTTGGTGATAGAATGGTTTGTAATGCATTCGCTAAGGCATATTGTTGTGGATCGAAAGCACTTATTAATGTTATTTGTGCTAAAATAAGAATAACTTGTGTGTTAAATAACTGCATTGTAATCTGAAAGGAAATACAGAAATGTTTTTATTTAGGACGTGCATTTCTTAGGGAAAAAATGAGGCTGACTAAAATATTTCTGCAAGATTAATGACTTCAAGAGTCAGATATGTTGTCGGCAAATAACTCAAAATTGTATTTAATAAAAAAATGCGTCACTGAGCCAAAGATGTACATAAATTAAATATTTTTAAAATTAAATTGAATTTGCTTCTTCTTAAGATTTTTATAGAGATAATAAAAGTAAATTATGACAATCTTACCGTTTTAGTTCAATGTGATAAAATATAATGAGATGCGAAATGCATTCATTTTATAAAAGGAAGTAATATTATATTAAGCAATTTATATTACTATCAAATAAGATTAAATTCATGCAGCAATATTTATTTTATCAAAGTTACATCTATCAATCAACATGTATTTTTTATCTTAATATTTTGTAACTTAGTATGAAGATAACAAAATCCTGACTAAAATGAAATTGGAAGAATTCGACTCTACTTTGAACCGGCGTCAAAGCGGCAGAGGTTGCTGATTCGTTTGTATGTTGTACTACTTCACGGGTTTGTATTTATCAAGTAAAGAATTTAAATGACTTCTAAAGAAACATATAATCTCTATATATCCCCAATTATTATCCAAATGTTAAGGTAACATGTAAACATGGATTTTTAATTAGAACCTTCGACCCGAAATCAGGCGTAGGTATCTTCAGTTAGGCGGCTATCGGCGCTGCATTTCTTATTCAATTTAATTATGATTAAAATAATAAAACAAATTTAATATTTCCATTTATTAAAATATTTAAAAGAAAGGTGGTTGAATCGTAACCTGTCGTAAATATTTACCGCATCCCAACACTGGCGGTAAAGGGGGGATAGTTGAATCGAAGATTGATTTCTCTGGAAGTTGTTCCAAATTTAAAGTAGTCTGCGAGAAACCATTACAATCGAAAAACATACCATTATCGATTAATAGTGTTTCAGTTATTGTTATAATATATGTGGGATACTCTTCACCACTTAAATCAGTCTGAAAAGGATAGGAACTCAAAAATATCATATCAGTAACAGGATCAAAATAAATTAATACTGGTGTTTCTGTTATAGTAGTATGACAAGGTAACATAAAGTCGTTTACAAAATTATTTGTTAAAAACATCCCATTGTTGTGCTCAGGTATCGAAGCAAAGGTTATGTCTGAAAATAGTTGAGAATGTGTGTCATATTCGAACGGTAGACACTGGCCTTTGACCTGAAAATGGAAACGTGTTTTTTTTAATTGTTTCTTTTTTTTCTAAAAAAGGAACACTCCCTATAAGGTTTTTTTATAAATAGGATCTCTTTATATGCCCGAGCATTCATTTTATTTTTAGTTATATATTTCCATTTTGTTAATCGCAAAAATAAGATCAAAAAATGTAAAAAACTGCATTTTGATTGTATGACCGATAGATACCGCTAAAAATATTTTTTTTTAAGTTAGCCATTAGAAATATTATTTTAATTTTGTTTTTTTTTTTATATTTCTGCTTACCTTATTATAAATAAATAAAATGAAAATTATTTCTTTCAACATTATAGTCGTAGTCTATAAATCTAGCTATTTTATAAACTACGCATAAAAAAAGTTTTTTGAATGTTATATTGATAAATGGTTACGCCATTAATTATGTTATTTCTTAGAATTATTACGTACTATCGAAGCTATTTATTACACCCTATTATTTAATAAATAGTGCGTAATAGATACGTAACTTGTATAGATTGGGAAAAAGTTACATTTGAGGTTAGTTTCTATTTTTTTATTTATATAGTAACAGCATGTTGTTTTTAACCATAAACAACAATAACAGAAATATTCTCCAATATTTTTTTATTAGAAATAAATGAAAAATGTAGCAAATCAAAAGTTTAATACTTATAGAGCCCAACAATTTTCCTAAAATGTACCACATTTTCAGTTTTAACAAGTCAAAATTTCTATGAAACAAACACAAGGTTAATAAAATCCAGTAGACATCAATATATCTTTAATCAAAAAATATCTGTAATCCAACCTATAAACTAAAAACAATCTTAAGCAACAGCACTGAGTCCAAATATCCACTGCATCATACATAGTATGCAATTATAGTGGACCTTGTGTCCTATATGTTCTGAACTGGAGGCGGTTTGCCGCTTGCTAGTACTGACTTCATTGTCTTCATCATACTTGGCAACAAGTCCATATGCTTATCTACACATCTTACCGCACATTGTTCAAAGTTTATTGTACATTTGTCGACCTGGAAGAAAAAAAAACAAAAAGTTTTAGTATTCTAATTGTCTATGGTTGTTCACCACATCGTTGTTACCGCCGCTTGTTTGCCCCCTTAATTATTAAAAAAAAACAAGAAAAAAGTTTCAGTATTCTAAATGTCTATGGTTGTTCACCACATCAGTGTTTCCACTGCTTGTTTACTCCCAACTTGTATATATAAAAAAAAAGTTTGTGTATATAACCTCTTTGGGGTTAACTTTCTGATTAAAATTGTATGAAAACAGCGTAACTATAGTGCCTTCATTTTTATTGCAGTAAGAAAGACAATATTTTTCATTGTTTCAGATGTCAAAACTAATAATATTTACTTGAAACAAGAAATACAAACGAAATAGGAGAAAGTATCTTGTGGGCCTTAGGTTTCCTTTTTAACAGACTTCCAACAGGAGATTATGAAGGCATTGTAGACTAAAATGAGGCCTCCGGCACCACACTCGGCAGGCAAACACGGAATTGCTTCCATTTTACGCCTGTCTTCTGTGTGGTTGTGGTATTTCACCGGGCGAGCCGGCCAATTTGTGCAAAGATATTAAAGTGGGCTCTACCACTGTCAAATTAGGTTCTATATATTATATATAATTCTACATTACTTAATTTTACTTATAATTTTATGTAAAATATTGTTAACTAACTGTTTCTTGACTAGGATTGGCTCCGAGCTTGTCTCTGGCTGCATCATTACAGTCCATTACACATCTTTGTAATCTGTTTTGAAAGTGATTGATTTCACCCTGTAAAATATTATTAAATAATTGATATACAAAAAAAATATTCTAAAAGTGATAATATTAGATTTAAAATAACTATTTATTAATAGATTTGAACATTGCGTTAACAATACTTCTATTAATAAAAAAAAGCCTAATGATTGTTTTTATTTATTTCATGACAGTCTAAAATATTTGAAATATTTAAAGGACTAAAAAGACAGAAATCTGATTAATACTATAATCATTAAATTGCTTTCGAACAAATGTACGTTTTTCATGTTTTTCCATACAAATTTAATTAAATATTTAAAACAATGAGCTTTAAGTACCAGGCTAGCATAAATACTGTAGAGGTAGATAAAAGGAGTTCTAAGAAAAGCGCACAATTTAAGGCATAATCATTTTGTATATAGGGCTGGCCGGTTACACAGTTTATATGACTAAAGTTAACATTCCTTACCTGTACATACTCGTTAGCCTGGTTTAATGATGTTGTACAATTATCTATACACCCATGAACTCTTTCCAATGAAGTCTGTGGATCATCGCAACATTTCGCTGCACATCTATGCATGTCACCCTGGAATTAAGTATAAGTCCATACTATATTTCAGTGATAATATTTACCTTTCATTTAAAATAGATTTAAGGATGATGTTCGAGTATTGGTAAAACTTTAAGAAAATAAATACGAAATCGTAAAACTATGACGGACATGTTGTTTTGTTCTTCGAAGTATGATGGTTATTTTGTAATTTCTAGCAAATAAATTTAAATGACAGACTTACAGATAAATCTTATTAGTAAAATAAAAGTAAAATTGTGCAATAATTACAAAATGTATATTGGCGGGAATGGTGGTATTGGTCGTTTCATGGTACAAACTTTATGTATATTCCTAATACTAGTTAAAGTTGTGTTTTTATTTCTAATTCAAGTGTAAATTATGTTATATCTTGGATAAATTGCATAATATCTGATGCCGATAACTTAACCTAAAATATGTTACCTGCATTTTTCTCAAATAAGTTCTGTCTAATTCATTGATCAGTTTGGTCATTTCCTGTTCGATTCTGTACTTTTGTGCTTCTACCATTTTTATCGTTTTGTCCCAGGTTTCAATTTAAATACAAATTCCGAAAAAACCGAACAGTTTAAAATTTTGATAAATTTAGTTTATGTGACATTGACAGTTGACAATAATGTGATCAGTTTAATTTTTTTTTTTGAGATTTTATGGCCTGGTAACAAAGACCTTTAAGCCAGATCAGTTTAATAGACAGATAGCATAAAGTTCTATCCAGTTCTGTCTTTGGTGAAATAAAAAATTACATAAAGTAAAAAAAATGTTTTCTATAAGTAAGTCATAGTTTAAAAAACTTATTATTTCACAAAATAATAGGATTAACTAATGAACCGAGGCAGGGACATAATGGACAAGCTAGTGAAGTGCTGCTCTCTACGTGAGTCACGGGTATGATCAAGTCATCTATTTCTGGAATTATGTCGCTGTAGGAAAGACTTCTTAAATAAGCAGATTTCACGTCTGGTACTGCTGTAGAAAAATAGCCTAGCCCGTTTGGCAATTGTATAGTGCTAGGTGGAAGAATCAGTTGTTTATTTATCGGTATTTCTTGATACATTTCGATATATCTTTTGTCACTCTTTGGAGTCCGTGGAGAACATCGATGATTTCTGAAATCTATTTTGTGTGCGGAACTCCCCGTAACCTGTAATAAAATAGTATAAAACAAAATATTAAGTTAACTTAACGTCCTTCTAAAATAAGTTACAGTTCGTTTTAAATATTTTGATTTTGAGTTGGAGTAATATTAATGGTTACTTCAAAAAACAAAGTACTAACAATCTAGGTAAACGTAACTTACTAATTCAGCAATAAGAGGTATCAAAACTAAAAACACATGTATGAACATTTTTTACAGCTTATAATCTACGATTATAACTCTAAACAATTTATGTAAAAAAAAACACTTTAAATACGTTAACTTAACTTTGATTTCGTATTACAGATGTTGTAAATTATAAAAAAGAAAGGTTTTGTTTTAATAAAAAATAGATGCGATACGAAATACTTAATTAATTTATTAACATTATTTCTTTGAATTGAAGCACAAGCAACGTCCCAAGAAAGTTAGTTGAAATAAAGGCAGTTCAGTCCAAATCAAAAGCAAAAGTTATTTGCTTGAAATATTAAGTTTATTGCTTTTGCAGACGATGGCAGGAAAATTGGCAGTCGTATTACATTTACATAGAGTTTCCGAGTTTGCCCAATTTCTAAGTTATTATTTTATAATTTCATCACAAATATTGCAATTATTATGTAAAATATTATCTGAAAAATGAAATGCGGTTCGATAGCTTCTTGATACGACACGATTGATAGATAAGCCATGTTTAAATATTGAGTTCTTTTCAATATTGTAGCCAAAGTATAAGTAAGCTTCAATAAGAATATCTAGCTAATTAAAAATTAAACGATGAAGCTGTGGATACTGTTGTTTTGTCTAACTGTGAATTTGTTTGAGGTAGGATCTTCGAGTATTCATAGATTGAACATTATTATAATGAAATACCATAGACAAAATATTCGTATTGTTTTTTTTAATGATTTGTTTAACACCTTTTTTTTATTTCAGTCCGCAATAGCACAATGCGTGAACAGACCACCATGCAACATGATGAACGAAGCTATGATGGAAGCACCTAGAAATATTATACCCCAACCTATAGCGCCATCTTTTGGTCAAGGTACAATTATGGATACTCCCTACGTCGGCAACTCCATACACCAAGTTCCAACTGGAAATATGCTCCCGTTTCCAGCGCCTACAACTATTATAACAGACTATTCACCAGCTATTTGCAAACATTTAGCTGATACTCTACAATTGATGGTTGTTTGTAATTTATTACAAGGGAACAGGGGCTCTTCTGAAATGGCTATGAAAATCGCATCACCTATTATTAGAGAAGTGTTAACCTCACCGACGTTTTCTCGAGCTGCAATGAATATTAATTCAAATGGAATGATTCCGAATATGATAACCCCACAATTAAATAATAATTTGATTCCCCCTGTCACTAATATACCGCTTTTACAAGCACCAAGTCAATGTAACAACGATTTACTGCCAAATATTTTAAGTTTATTACGTAATTTAAAATGAATGTGTATTAGGGTAATAGAATAATAACTTATTAACTTCATAAATAAATTATTTATATTATTAATTTGATTTTCATTCCTTAGTTAAGTTAATTTACTTTTAAAGCCTAGAATTTATGATATTTAGTAAACACCTTCGTTTAAGTGCATTTAGTTGTGACTCATATTTCGTATTTAGAATTGTCAAATAAGATACGAAATGCGTTACTTCTGTGAAAACAAACTGCTACTCAAAGTGACATAAATAAAAAATATCTAAAAGAACATTCCTTTACCCTTGGGAATATTAAAAAACGTCGTGAAAAACTTTCTAGTCTTCATAACTTGGATACGATAAAAGTATGTTTGTGAATGACATTAATTTACTCGTACTCTACGCGAGTAGATAGCTATGGGTAATAGTGCTATTAAATACATAAATAAAAATATTTTTTTTCGTGTACTTGGAAAAAAAATAATCAAAACAACTATTTATGGACTTACTATTTATTTTAATAATACAAAAAATAACAAATCAATTATTTAAATTAATAAAAATACGTATTTCCCATAACATTGTTGCCGTAACCACAACCGCAAGGTATCGGGTCTACGCTGACAAATGGCAAAGATGATGGTACATTTCCAACATTTGAAGGATACAATATCTCTGTGGCCAATGGTCCTACTGTGACTCTCGGACCTATCACTTCATTAACACCGTTATAACAATTCGGTACAACAGGTGCCATTTGTACCGGTCCAATAATTTCCGGCATTCCATACATCGGGGTAATATTTGTCACATACTCTGTAAATCCACAATAGTTATTTGTAGGTGAATTTACTGGTATTTGTGTAATACAATCCCCGTAGAAGTTCGGCAACGGCTCGATAAACGTTGCACAAGGAGGTACAAAATCATAAATAGGTCCAGACGGGGCATAATCTATGATGGGTCCATATTGAGGTATCATATCAAATACTGGTGGACACGGTGGTGCAAAATCAATAACCGGTGCAGGTAAGTAATCTATTACAGGTCCAAATTGTGGTACAAAATCAAATGTGGGCGGACAGGGTGGTTTAAAATCGATAACTGTCGGACAAGGAGGTGAATAATCGATAGGCCCATACTGAGGTATGAAATCGAAAGATGGAAGACAGGGTGGTTTATAATCAATTATTGGTGCACATGGGGGTAAATAATCGACCACTGGACCATGACGTGGTAGAATATCAACTATTGGTCCTCGCGATGGGACATTAGAACATATTGGGGAACAAGGAGGTGAGAAGAATTCTGTAACAGGCGTCACTTCTACTGTTGGTGTATAAACAATAGGTTGTGGTGATGGTTCACAAATTGGAGTTACAGGTACATGATGTCCTAAAGCAGTATTTAATGTGGATTCTATTAAATCGCTGACTATTAATAACTGTAGGACATTCGCGAGTGCACTTGATAGTGAATTGTCGATTATAGTCGTTCCAACTACAGGTGGAACTGGTGCCAAAGGTGGTGGGGACTGGTACACTGGTGGGTGTAATGGCGGCGGCAATATCGGAGGTCCACAATACTGAGCTTGTACCTGGAAAAAATACAATTATTTTAAGTATAGTTATTATTACAAACTACAAAAGACACCGTAACTTACGCCTGTACCCCAGAGAGGTAGGCAGAGACCATGGACATTTAGCACAGTAAAATATATTTTTTTCGCCATTATTGGTATACTATTTGCACGAATATATTTATTATTTGGTAAATTACTAATATTTTATCGTTGAATTTAATTATTTTTTACCTTGTATAGCAAAAGGGCAATTCCTAATAGCACCGTTCCAATCTTCATTTTCACTGACTATCCTTTGAAATACATAGTATTATTGCTTTTATATTTTTGTGGTTAGAAATGTAACTCTTATTGACCTAATAATTTACAAAATTACGATAATTATTACACTTCTAGGAATTAATATGATAAAAAAATCAAATATTGACACATTTGTTTTATGATGCAAAAGTGCTTTACTTATTTATAATTATTGAAGACTTTCAAATGTAATATCGTGTGACATGGTTATCGTACCAATTTAAAATATATAGAAAGTTATTGTAAAAATAATTAAATGTTCCTTTGTTTAACTCAAACATACTGACTTAATAAAAAAAATTCTATTGTTTATTTTAAAAAATAAAAAACACACATTTTCCAAAAATGAGAATTTTTTTCATGATACTGGCAAGATTTTTCTTTTAGAGTAATTTCTTTCGCGGCACGCATTTTAACGTCAAAATACGATGGAGCGCTCCCTCTATGTATAATATCTCTTTGATTCTAACGTTAAATATACTTGAATATACATTATATTTCATTCGTAAATTATCTATCTACGTAGCGAGAAAAACTTGTTTATTTGCTAAACAAGAATGTTTTTTTTCGTTAATTTAGCTTTAGAAATGTAGAGATGAATTTTATATAGAAAAATGTTGTGGACAATAGTTAATTTATTTATTTTTTATTTACCTCACATGTAATTCAAACCAAATATGTAAATATACAATATTTTATCTCCCAAGACGATTATAATTTCTTAATTAATAAGTAACTTGAAATGTTATTAATAATTGTCACGTACGATTATTATTGATTAATAATGATAATAGTGAAGACACGTTTAGAATGTTATAACCGTATATAAGAACTTGCGACAGAAAATCTCGACACAATCAAGAAAGAAAAAAGATACAAAAATGAAGATAATATTATATTCATTATTTACGTTTATAATGTTAAAGGTAAATTATATAAATATAATATTAAATAACAAATGACGTAAGCAAAAGAACCCTAGATTTGTTATTCTCTCTACACGCTTTACAAAATCTGTTTTTGGAATAGTTCATGTTTTTTTTTAATTCTCCGGGAGTGTACTAATATACTTAATAGAAATTCATGTTTAGCATTTCCTTGTGTCATCTTTTAGCGAATCTTTTACAAATTAACCCGATTTTTTCTCTTTTTTATTTCAGGTCGTCTCATCACAATATATCGTGCAAGCACAAAAGGTATTACCAGATTCTATCAATCCAACAGCAACGATAATGAAGAGGGCATCCCCGGAAATAATTATAAGACGGGTCTCGTCACCGATGATGATTAGTACATCCCCTACATCAGGTGTTATCATACAAAAAACATCAACATCACTCGCACCTCGTAAAGGTCAAATAGTCAGGTTAAAGCGTAAATCTACACCTAATTTTGTGACAAAACCAATGGTAAAGAACACGTTCTCACAAAACCTGTAACCATTGTTTGGTATAATATTTTATATCAATAGATAGGGTTCTGTTATTATTTGTATTATAAAAGTCTCTTATTTTCTTATCAATTAAGATTATGTATGAGATGAAAATTAATAATGTAGAAATTGTCCGAAATTCGGATAATAATATTTAATTTGTGTTTAATTAATTTATTTTATTTATAAACTAGATATAAGGATTAAATAAATAAAATATCAATATTAATCATATATTTTTGTATTATTAAACCTTATTAAATATTAATGTTAAGACAAACAACACTGGCGGAGATTTCTAGTCATCTTCAAAGAGATTACAAAAATAGCAATTCTTTCCGGTATTAAAAATTAACAGAAACTCAAGAATTAGGGATTAAAAGGAAAACAGGATGAAAAAAGTAATTGATACTGAGCAGTAAAAATGAATAGAATATTATTGTAGTTTTTTATTTATTTTATTTAATAATTTACATAAACTAATTAACAATAAAAAAGAACATTCGATCTTGTATTTGTAATTCTAATAAATATAATTAACGCTGGCGTAAGGTACGGGCTCAACATTTAAATTTCCACAAGGCATCGGCGAAGGGGATCCGACAAGGGTAAACGTGGACCCATGTGGATATTTCAATTCTGTAATTGGCCCTACATTTCTAATTGGACCAATCAATTCTGTTAAACCTCCAGATAAATTCGGACCCAATGTTCTTGGCACTGGACCTATTTCTCGAAGACTGGATCCAAAATTAGGAAGCGTTGATATAATTTCTTGCAAACTGTAAACGTTCGAACCTAAATTCGGGCTAACATTAATCATCGATTCCAGACAACTTTGAGGTCTTAGAAATTCTATTATCGGTGAAGGTGGTGAAAGGAATTCAGTTCTAGGTGCTATTAAATCAGACGATGAATAAATAAGGGGTGATGGGAATTGATCACATAATGTGGCTACTGTTGGCATACAGGCTGGTATAGTTGGTCGTGGATTGATAGTGGATGCTATAACATCACTCACGATAAGTAATTGCAAAGCATTTGCAAGGGAATTCGAAACAGAACTGTCTACTGGGATGGGAGTAATCTGTGGTCTGACGTTTGATGGTAGAAGCTCATGCATGGGTATTAATTGTTGAATTGGATTTCCGCAACTGCAAATCTGTGCCTGTACCTGAAAATAAATATGAAACTTAATGAATAAAACAAATGAAAACTAAAACGATTCTCTATTAATTCCTATACAAAGACACAATTTACTTAGCAATTCCTTATTTTTTTATTAATAAAATGTATTTTTGCTCACTCCAAGCAACATGCCATAATCTGTTAGATGTTATTCTCATCTATATTAACCAATAGAAAATGTTTACCTCAGAAAAGTAAATCAGTCCATAAATGTATAAAATTTCTTTCCACATTTTTCATCAATTGTATTGAATAAGGTGAAATGTTGACAGCCGTATTTATACCTGATACTTAGTTGAAATAGTTCTTGTAACAATATTTCTTTAGGTAATGATAACTCGTAATCACAATTGAATGATATTACACACAAAATTAACGAGAAATGAACAAGTTAAACATGTTAGTAACATCATTATTTTATAATGAAATTATTATCTATATATCTAGCTTGCATATACTCTAGAAAAAAATGTATACTTATAGTTTTAGAAAAGTTTTCCCTTCACAATATATTATTTAACTTGTCATCATCATCATCATCACCAGCTTACTAAACGTCCCCACTGAGGGGCTTGGAAGGCTCCCCTTAGGGTAGGCACCCTAAGGGGTGTCTAGGCCGTAGTCAACCACGCTGGCCAAGTGCGGGTTGGTTGACTTCACACATATCTTTTGAATTTTTTCGCCGATATGTGCAGGTTGCATCGCGATGTTTACCTTCACCGTAAGTGGTGTAATAGTACATATGAAATTCGAAAATGGAAAAATAAATTGGTACATGGCGGGATTCGAACTCGGGACCTGCAGTTTACAAGTCAAGAGCTTAACCCCTGTGCCACAGTAAACTTAACTTGTAAACTATTATTATTTGAGATATTTAGTACGTAGTTATTTTTTTAAAACCATTAGTTTATGAGTTACAAAGAATTTAAAACTAAATTACGACAGACTACCTGATGAAAATATTTTAATCAATAAACTATTACAAAAATATTGATAACTTTATCGTAGAATTTCTTTTATATTTCTAGTATTTGATAAAGATCTATTAGAAAGAAAAGATTAATCATGAGATGTTAGGTAATAGAATGTCATATAAATATTACTTCTATGGGTAAAAAAGTCATTCAAACGCTTTTCGTAGTAGTAGTTAAGAGATACCACCAAGATGTTAAGATTTTTCATCACGGCTTTGTTATTTAAGGTAATTTAATTTTACAATATCGCTCCTTCTTTTAAATATAATTTTTCTTAAGCCTCTGTATCCCTAGCTTAATTGAAATAGTTTAATCGGCAATAACAAGCTACTTATTTTTTGGCATCATCATTAGCTAAAGTATATTCTAACATACACCTCAATTATTTCTAATACCCTTACCTGTGTCAATTACCAAAATTCAAATTTTATTATTACACCATTTTGTCTGGTTGTCTCTGGATGTCTCGAGCGTCACGCCATGTTGACAGTTGTAACAGTCGTCATACTCGGCAAGAGTGAGACACCCAGAGACAACCTGACCATAGCCAATACACTATACTACTAATTAATAATGATTTTATTAACACAATAATTAATTTATTTCCAGATAACACAAGCGCAGTATCCGCTTCAAAGTTACGCTACAAAATCACCAATAGACATAGCAACATCTTCAATTATAGAAGCATTAAGAGGAAAGGTTTCATCACAAATTCCAACACCAGTTACTCCATTAGAAAATATTATAATGTGTAGAAATTTAGCTGAACAAATAGAACATACATCTTTGGCTAAATTGAAAAGAAATGCACTTAGAAGACCAGTGTTTGGACAAATAGCTGGTCCATTGATTGAAGAATTGGCGAAGATATGCCGTTGTCCTCTTTGTACCAACAATTTACAAAATGGTCATCCATTGAACGTGCCAGCAGTTTCTAACAATCTTAATACTTTCTACGTTAACCCATCTGTATCACAAAATCCTAATTTAAATGTGTTAAAATTCTTCTAATTATGTTTGTGATTTTAAGTCGTATTTATTTCTATTTATTCACATTTTGTTATAATTAAATAAAGAATGTTAAGAAAATATGTTATATTTATTCATACAAAAAAGCTCTGCAAGAATATGAGTAGGCCATACTGGATTGATATTTTTTATAATCTTTAATGAATATTTTATAAGCGTATTTACATACAGTCAAAACTGGATAACCGAGGCTTTGATAAGCGGGAGTCATTCTATGGTTCCGACGAGCTACCGCCATAAGCGAGATAAAAGGATGCGAGAGAAACTTCGATAACCGAGAGCCATATCGGGGTCCCTTAGGGTCAATTGTATTATAGCCACATATTTTACATTCTTCCCTTCATTGTATTTAATAGTACTTATCTTTTGTTTTTAATGTGAATAAGAATTAAAGAATTAGCCTAACGGTGGCTACAATCCGAATCCAATTCGAAAGAGCAAACATTTTTGACTGGTGTTTTTTTTTTGTTTTATGTAAAATCAAAACCATATTAAAAAGAGTTCGTTCTTTTTATTACCTGTCAATAACTGTTTTATTTTATTTACCTGGTAATTTTAATTACCTGTTAATCTCTATAAAATTGTATGTTTAATCCATCCATAATCCATGAAGAGGTTAGATTGATATAATAAATTAATTTATTTGTTAAAAAGTTTTATTTCAAAATTAACCATAATTTTTACCATGTTTAGGAACATTTGAAAGTTGCAAAATAAACTTAAATACATTTTTTTCTTGGTAAAAAATATATTTCATTTACAATAATAAATTAACCATCACAAACATAAAAATAATTATTTTAGTAGAAGTCCATAGAAAACAAATCTTTGGTATTATCAGCAGCCAGAATCGCAGCGTAGGGTGATTGAAAGTCTCGCTTGTTGTTAAACACAGGTACATGTTCTGAAATGCCATTGGCTAAAGCATCATAAGGTGATTGTAATTTTAAACCTTGTCTTGGAGTAGCAGGTGGAACAGAGCCTAAAAGACCTCCCAAACTGTTTGAGGAACCTACATAATTAGCATTGGGATAAGAAGGTTGGGAAACCTCGTATGGATTAGTTTCAAAATAAGCTTGATATTCCTGTGTTGGTTGGTATTGGGACATATCATTGGATGGATAAATTGAATGAGGGTTTGCAACTTCAATTGATTCATACTCTATCTTTTGTTGTATCGCATTACGCACATTAGGTAGAGACTCTGATATCGGTGAATTTAATAAATTGCTAACAATTAAAAGTTGTAATGCAATTGCTAAATTATTTAAAACATTCGAATCGAATGATTTGGGTGGTAAAGGTGGGGATGTTTTAGGCTTTGGGGTTGGTAGTGGAGTTACTTTCGGTGGTGGAGCTGGTGTAACTGGTGGTGCTGGTGGTTTATATGTTGTTATTTGTTGGTTTCCTGGTGAATATGAAGAATAATCATTGTAAACTGTAGGTTGGTATACTGAAGGCGCGGGAGGTACGTATGAGTTGACCGTTGCATGTGAATGTGTGGGAGCATATAGATTAGGCACTGGTTGTGATGGCATACTTGGAACTTGATAGTACTGTTGCCCTGGTACTTGAAAGTATTGCGATCCTTGTTGTAGATACGAAGAAAATACCTGAAATAGAAAAACGTATACTGAGCTTTCAAAGCTGATATAAATGTAGTCAAAGATAAACAAAATTAAGGTACTAAAGATATCATAAAATAAAAAAAAACAACAACGGAACATTTACTAAAGGACATTAATATGAGTTATGAGACTGATGAGAATATGAGTTATGAGACTATCTTCCTGCTGATTATTGATCATCTAATGATTCTAATAAAGTAAAAAAACAACCATAACATTTAAGCAATAAAATTAATCAACATACCGTACTAATGAGTCCTTCAATTATTAAAAGTTCCAAAACCCAAGCAGACATTGTCTCAGTTCCACTAGATTTTAATAACTAAATCATAATCATTTAAAATCATCGATACATCTAACATCTTCCATCCAATAACACGTATTTTGATATTTTTATCTCTTTCATCCCGATTATTAAACGTTCAATATCTTTTTTTTTCAATATTTCTTAACATCTCAGTTTATCAATTTTCTTATCTGAAATGAGATTTTAAGAATCTCGATGATATTTTATTGGTTTAACATTAATTATTTAAAAAAGGTTGCAATATCAAATAATTTACAATATATGAGAATTAAAAAGCCCAGTGCTTATTTTATAATCCAAAAAGATTATAATTTTTAGGTACATACTTAATATCTGTTTATTGTTCAGTTTTATCGCAGATAGACCAGTACGTGTTTCTAAATTTCAAAATTACATAAACCCGTACAGTTTTTATTACGTTTTCGTATTACATTTTGTTGGAACGATAAGAATAAAAAATGAACGCAGTCTCGAGGGATGCATGAACGCAAATCCGAGCTCGGCTTGTGTTAACAAATGTGTTTTGTTTATTTTATGTGTTAGCCCGAATTTATTTTATTTGTTAACTTACTTCTATTGTTCTTAAAAATTAAACTTGTTTAGTAAATATAAGATGAAATTGAGTACATTTTCTTTATTAATCTGAAGTGAATTAAACTTAAGAACATTCTATTTTATCTTTCTCCTTGAAAACTTTCATAATTCTAGTTTAATCCAAGGTTATGTTTAGTCCACTTTTAGTCAAACTACATACATTATTATTGAACTAATATTAAGCAAGTTTTCGATTCAATAAAATAAATTGGTTATTGTTCAACTCTTTTTCTTACATAAAAAGAAATATTAAACAAATTCTCGTTCCGAATAAGCCTCTAATATTCTGAAACTCAATTTCGTAGGAATGTTCTTTCTACGTGATGCGAAAATGTAACAACGAATTTTTGCACTTACTATTATTCTCTTATATGACCGCCAGCCTTACTGTAGGTTTCTATACCCAAATATTAGTGTAAACTATATTACCATATAATAACAAAACTGCGTACTAGAAGCCTTACGTCATAGTTTCGTCTCTCCCTCATTTTTTAATATACAAAAAACTTATAAATAGGAAAGGATAAACTGGATTCTGTATTTTGAATTAATCTTTATGTGACTCTCTAATAAACAGTTCTTAAATAGAAAGTCTGTTTATAGAATAAACATCAATTAGTCTAACTTTGTTTACTAGAAGCTTCGTGAGCCATCGTAGCTCGGAATAGCGCTATATTTAGAGAAACGAATGACGTCAGCTCTGACCTATGACATTACGTGCTTCAACATTTATCAAAGATAGAGTTTCCTTTGATATCCTATAAAACGTACTTATGAAAGCTCTTTATTACAAAAATGTATATTATTCTAGTACCTTTGTTAGTACAACTTGATTCAAATTATATGAATAAATCATTATGTTTGGAAATAGTAATGGAAGACGTTGCTGATGAGTCCTTTCTTGGTCTCCATTTAGTAAGTTATGCAATTGTATAACTGTGATATTTTATGACGATGGTTAAATAAAATACAAGTTATTTTTTAAAACTTTTTTATTTAAATAATCTATTTATTATTTTACAAATATACTGCGATCAGGATAATCTGGTAAGCAATTAATAAAGGTAATTATAACTAGGCATGCAGTTACACGGAGATCCGTAGGGGCTTAACAAACCGCCTCCAATAACTTCAACAGGGGCGTAATTAGGTGCCAACATCTCAATTGGAGCATATGTAGGTGCCAGAACCTCACAGTTAGGGCTTGGTAGAGTAGTGCTCAATAGATTGCTGACTACAAGCAATTGTAGAGCATTAGCCAAGCTGTTAGCTACGCTGCTGTCTTGGATTATTGTTGGTGCGATTTCGTATGGTCTCTCCATTACTAATGGAGTTACTGTTGGGGTGCCAATCATTAACTCCGGCACTATGTTCTGACCGCAATTAGGTACCACACGATTTACGACTTGACTGTACACGGTCTGTAAAAAAAAATACATAGATAAGTATAATGCGAAAGAAAAACAGTAACTGTAATTTGATATCATAAATGAGCTTTTGACTAAAAATTAAAATGAAATGCTAACTACCGCTCTCAGACTCGTTTAACGATGTCTGTGGGAGTTCTAATGTAGTATTTAGTGACTGTTTAACGACCGAATAGGGTAATTATACTAGATATTATAAAAATGTAGAGAGATAAAATTACTATTCATAGTGCAGACTATTACTATAAGACTTTCTATCCACCGGTTTTAAAAATAGAGCTTTGTTCCCAAGGGAAATTTATGCCAACTGTACGCTAAGACTTTGCATACAAACTGCACTTAGTAGCATAGCACTTAGTTACATAGATATTCATATCTATATTCTTAGATATTAAGCACGTAAAATATATTCTTATCTTAGTTTTCTTTAGGAAATACATTTTAAAGACGTTTGAAAACTAGACTAATGCCCGTTTTCTCCAATCAACCCCTAAAGCAGTTTTAGCTAGTTGTATTTTTGCTTAAGGGTCTCCCTAAATCTAACGGATCTCTTACGGTCTAAAGTGACACTTGACTGTTGGTTAAAACGAAAGTAGTGTTAGGTGACATTTAAAACGCGTTATGGGTTACCTAAAATTTAAGGATTGTTGGTGAAAACGGCCATAAGTATAATATTTATAAGAAATAAATAAAATTAAAAGATATAAGGATGTATGAAGTTTACCTGCATGAGGATCAGCTGGATCACAACAAAAGCTGTTCGGTGAGCCATTTTGTTATATTTTGATAGTCTACTTCAGAGTGAAACTAAAAGACTGTACTATAATATCAATTCTACTCCTTTAAGTATACAAATGTTATCATGAATACGTGTTTAGGAATTTTTCCAGGAAATTCTGTATGTATTCTCACTAAGTTTCAACAACTATTACTGTAATATATATTTCTATTACAATATTACTGTAGACAATTACATAACATACTTTATTTCTAACGTAATAAGTAATTACCTAAGTAAGTAATTAATTATTTTTATTACATTAGCTTATATTTTAGAAGATTTTAGACTTTCGACAGGTTATCAATAATTTAGATTTTCTTTAGAATTGATTATTATTCAAACTATGACATTTCTCTTTCCACTGCCTTCATAGTTTACTTGAGTACCAAATATTCAATCAATAGAAAATTCCAGGCTATAAGTAAAACAACCCTACTATAAAATGTTCAATATGTTGAACCTTTCAGTTTACACAGGACCTAAACAAACAGCCCCTGTGTGCACATTTGTAATGGGATTCCTTTGAAAGTTGGAAAACACAGAAATTGAAAGAAAATTGGCTTAACGTTTTCGAAAATGTACGCAAGCATTCATCACAGTTATTCTAAAATCTATTTTATTTAAAGTTGTTTTTACCATGAATTTTTAAAGGTTTCAGAATAATTAGAATAAAAAAGTAATTTATAACAGAGCTTTTGTGCTTCGCAATCAAAATATTTAACATGCGAAGCACCTAAAAATAATTTGCTTAAAAAAGTTTCAAGTTTTAAACTTATTTATTATTTAAAAGTAAGGCTGTAGTGATATAAAAACACCGAGTAAAATAACTAAATAAAAAAATTGGATTTTTTTTATTAATTTATTGACAATCAGTATTTAAAAAAAAAATAATTATTAAAGGGTTTGTATGATTACACCTTACTATGTTAAATAAACAAACCCATCACAAAGCAGGGCCGTATTTTGCTAATTTCGAACGAGCATGCACAGTTTCGACGTTCGTATCCTTTTTCCTCCATTTCGCCAAACCATCTTCAATATCATTACACGATTTAGTTTTCACGTTATTTTTATTGGACATTGGAGTTGAGTATACCACAGTTGTATCATCTATATCATATTTGTTATAATCTTCTTCTGGGTCTTGGTAAATATTATGTTGATGATAAGGTTCGTACATCTCGTTTGAATCTATCTTTCGTGTTCTAAAATCTGGATTCTCTAAGAAATGAGGCGACTTAAATTGCACACTATTTATTTTCTCATCGAATCCACTATCTTCCTTCGAGGTAACATTCTTGGTTCCTTCAGTATCACTAAAAAATAAATTAGAATTTTTACTCATATTTTTCAATGCAATTCGTTTTCTTTTTTTTATAAAATCTCCGAAATCAAACTTTTTATTACTTACATAATGATATTTATCACCGTGGTATTTTATAGGATTTGTTTCTTCTGTAGTCAATTGTAATGCTTCATCAGCAGTGAAATCTGGATAATAATCGTCCATTAAACTGGTTTCAAAAATAATTGGTATTTTATCATCGATACCAACTATAAATGATGGGTACGAATTGTATGTTTCTTCAGTTAAAGAGTTATTGATAAAGGATAATTCGTCGAATATGCTTGATTCAATATTTTCTTTCTCATTTTCTTCACTTGAAATGTTTTTCTGTTCCAAACCATTTTCAATATTTATTACAGTTTCACTCTCATTTTTAACAGCTATAAATGGATTTTCTTTTATTTCTAAAGAACGAAGAGGTATTGTAGCATCCAATTTATTAGAAGCAGGATTAACTTCATCAACTGATTCAGTAGTAATCTTCTTGTCTAATAGTTTTCTTCTTGAATTGAGCCGTTTTCTGTTATTTCTCCTTCTATAAAACTTTGGATGCTTCCGTCGTTTATACGATTTATATCTTTGTTTTTTACTGCTTCTGGGATTCGAATGTTGTGGGAGCTGGTAATAATTGTTAAAGTTAAAAGGAAAATCTTGTTTATAATCATTGTTACCTAATTGATAATTTGACATTATCGCTTTAATATATTCATACATAGAATTCGAATCAAAAGGCATGTTGGGAAATTGATAATCTTTGTTACTTGGACCAAAAATCAAATTATTTCTTGACCGACTAGAATCACTAATTTTCTGTTTGTTTTTAGTATCATTTATATTGGGTTGTTCTTTTGATTTTTTCTTCTGCCCATCACCGGTCTGTGTTTTTGTTGTACCAATTACCTGGTCGTTTTGTTTTAGCTTAATTCCGCTAATTTTCTTTCTAGCAGTGGAACTTTTATTTGATTTGCTATATTGTTGGTTTCTGACAGTTTTAACATCATCTTTTTCACTTGCATATGAATTGCCTGAGTTGTTTTTAGTTTTGGAATTTGAAGACGATTTTTCAGTAGTTGTATTTATTTTGGATTTTTTGGTTTTGTTCAGTCTTTGATATTCGTTTTCGGTGAGTAGTAAATCGCTTGAAACCTTTTGGTTGTCTTTTATAGCTTGTCTTCGTTCACTTTTTGGTAGTGACGGACGTTTTGTTGACTTTATTATTTTTCCCTTTGAATTGTTTGTTGTTTGTTTATTTTCATTGTTATCGATAAAGATTTCTTCACCTTTTGTGACTTCTTCTTTGGTTTGTTTGTTTTCTATATTCTCTACTAAATCATTTGGGTGACTGTCGGCATTCTTTTTGACCCTTGTACAGACATTAGGGCTGTTCAATAGGCACTCTGTATAGATATCTTCTTTTATATTTGAAGATAGTCCTTTGTTTAAATCTGGTGGTAAAATTATGTAATTGTTTACTATGTTAGGTGCACTATTTAGATTTGGGATATGGTGTAAAATACCAGCTTTGTCACGTTGAATATTGTTGATAATTTCAACTAATTTAGGATTATTTATAATTCTGTTATATAAAATTTTCATCAAGATATCTTGATTTCTCTCTTGATTTTCACATTTCGATTCTATTTGATTTGTTGTTTTGTCACTTCTTTGTTCCCCATTGAATAAGCCTATCAAAGAATTTGTAAATGCACTTTGGTCGCAACAAGTTGCAGGATAAATTTGAACATCTACTTCCTGTGGTATAGGACTTGTTGACACCTGTAATAAATATAATAATTCTAAAATGAATCAATGAAAGTGTCTAGTAAAATATATTACTCTAATAGCATTTATAGAAAGGAAAGAATAGCTAAAGATGTAAACCGAATAAATTCTATTTACTCAAAATTAAAAAATAAATAGTTTTAATTTAACGTCAATTAAACTGACTGACAAAACAACGTATTGCAATAACATAATAACACAGCAGATCAACATTATCGCTTACCAGTGCAATTAAAAAACAAACATTTAAAATTAAACCTCTTTCGCACATTGTGTAACATAACTGATTAATAATAAAATAATTTTGTACATAAATCAGACAACACTAACGCAACGGTACACTTATCGAAACCTTAAACTTAACTACGTGACTATTTCATACATAGCAATGTTTTATAATATACGATTGAGATTCCAGTCAGATCTTAATCATGATTAATCACGATTTATATGATAAATGTTTACTTATAATGGATTTCGCGAGAATTACATTTTTTTATTCTGATATTATGATCGTCAGTTGTTTTAGATATTTAACTCACTGTTATGTTATTGATAATAGACTTTTCTATTTAACAACTCTGTTTTTCCTTTGATATGAAAGACATCCAGTTGTATAATTTTGTCGTCTAAGTAAGTCGGGACAAGAAAAGACAGAGAGACGTTTTTTCACAAAGTAACGGACCATTAAAGCGTAATGGCGGGTACTTTGGTATAAAACTTACACATGAATAATGTTTCCGCCACTTTGCTTTTATTTCTTTACTTCAACACATTTGTAGTAGTCATCTAATGGGTGTAATTTCCTAATTCTCCTAGAAAAGTGAAGATTTCAAACTAGTGATAAAATGTTCGCTTAATAAAAAAAATCCTTAATAACACAACATTTTATTAATGAATAAAATAATTTATAATTCTAAACACACAAATCTTTACAATTCGCTTTGCTAACTTAAATTAATAATATTAAATTAAGTACATTCAAACTCTGAACTTAAATTAGAAGTTTCTCCAACTCCACTATAACGTTTGTAATTAGTTTAATCAAGCCTGTTAACAGTCCAGTGCCGTCTGAAAGTCCTGTTAGAAGACTTAGAACTAGATTTAGTACTTCTGACACAAGACCTAACAATAACCCTGGAGCTGCTAATACATTAGACCTGAACAATGATATTAAAACACTGATATATAAAAACAAAACAGAAGCTAGATCTGTCAAAGTAGCATATAAAAGTGGTAGAGTACAACCGAAATATGGCAGTATAGCTGGTGTTAGATTCTGAACGATGTTTGATAAATTATTTAGGTTGTTTATCAAGTTTATTAGGAAGGGGATTAGGAGACAGGCGAGTTGGTTGGCCACTGGTAGTACTGTTGATATCTCATCGAAAGCAAGACGTAAAGCTGAGACTGAATACGCCGGGATCATTGCTTCGCTGTTATTTATCTGGAAAACAAAAGAAAATTTTATATACTGCACTTACGCCATAAAACAAAAGGAAGTGTACTTTAGTCGTTTTACATTTTGTAACGTAGACATTACTATCGTAAAATAACTATAACTTAATCTAATAGAATATTTTGTTTCATTCCTCCTTTATTTGTTAGTGGACCCATTCGTTATTCGATGTGTTGCAAACGTCAAGGTTGAAGACAATTTTTAAGTACTAAATAATTTTAAAAATAAAAAATATCAGATGCTTCTCTAAGTAAACGGACCTTTTTTGTACTATAAAAAATAACTTAAAAATGAAAAATACTAACCAAAGTTGCCAGGAATACCGATAAAAGTATTAATCGAATTTTCATTATAGAAAAATAAATATGCTCTATTCTAAATACAAATACGTTTTGTTAAATAAAAATAGTTTTTAGTTTATATAAACGATATGTTATCGTAAACAGTGTTTAAAAAATAATTACATAATGTTTGTTTCATCGTAATATTACATCTAAGCGATAAACTATTTTTGTGTAATGTTAATAGAAAACAAGTATATGGCAATAGTATTGTCTTGAAACGTAATGTATTTGTATTTCTATTTTCAAGACAGGCTGAAGGACACCGATATGCAATGCGTTATTAATTAAAAAAAAAGGAACCTAACGTTTTACATACTTTTTCACTACAAGCTTACGCCCTGGATTCTTTCCTTCCTGAGGTCCTTTGCCCTCTATGAACTCTATCATAAAGCTCTCCCGTATAGACAAATTTCATTAAAAAATTTGGATAGGCTCGTTAAAAAAACAAATGATCTATAAAAATTGTTCATCAATAGATTTCTTCATTATTTTACTGGAGCTGGGACTACTCGAAGTTACTTATTTATCATAAGTACCAACCTAAAGGGAAGAAGAATTACCTCCAAAATCAATTAACAAAACGCCTGTTTATATCCTCATTTGCTTTCCTCTAGTGTTGCGGATATCCATGGCCGTAGATAATCACCTAGATGTTCCCGCCGCTCGTTTGCCCTTTTCCATTATAAAAATACAAAAGAACGAGTACAATTTATTTCAATAAAATTCAATCTTTAGTAAGTAAAAAATCATGTCGTATTTCAGCTAAAAGCACCGAACTGTTTACGCACTTCTTACTCCTGTCGCAAGATTTTACGATTTTTTGTATGAAAACGAAATATCCTTTTTTTAACCGTGTTGTTTATATTGACGTATTTAGCATGCTATTGCATCTTTTTAATATTTTAAGTGAGTTTTTACTAACATAAAAAGGAGAAGATTATCATTTTGAAGGTTTTTTAAAACAAAAACTTTTTAAATTACCAAGAGACCTAATTAAATTATTCAAATATTTTCGATTTCAATAGATATACGATTACAGGTGTTTTTATTATCTATATTTTGTAATATTTACAGTGACAAATTGTTACAAACTTGATAACCGCGTTTATTAAATTACGATAGTATTTATCATTAATTACAATATAATTTTCATTCTTTAGGAATGTGTTACAATTTAGTAACAAAACATAATATAAAGTTAGTTATAATAATAAGAAACTCAGAACTAATGTAAGCTTTCGAGGTTACTTTGTTTTCGGTAAATATCATATTATTACAAATATGAATAAAATTAGATTCGTTCTTGTTTGTACTGTAGCTGTATTTGTTTTAACGGTGAGTTAATAATCCAAAGGAATATAAGATTTGAAAAAAAAAAACAATGCAGAGTAAAAAATCGTTTTAATAGTTTACAATAAAACCTTCTTGATAAACTATTTTAGCCAATTAATTTGAGCTGTAGCTACACACATTAAAGTAGTGACAATTTTTCTTCTTCTTACAGATTATAAATGTCATAATACTTTTTTATTTACAGCCAGTGTCAGCAACTAACGTTCAACTGCCTGCAGTCTACCCTCTAGTCAACGTTCTCCTACCACTCTTAAACAACGTATACAATCTCTTACTATCTCTTCTATCTATATTCGATACTCTCCCTCCATCAATTAGTTGCCTCATACCAGTCGATCTAGGGGCGTTAGAAACATCATTACTTAAACTATACTCCCAAGCGTTAGCCATAGTTAATTTCTTAAGATCGTTACCTGAATATGCAATCGGTGCCAACCCTGACACCCCTAGTACGGGGGTGGCGAATATGCAAGGTCTTCTTACGACCCTGGTCGGAGCGATCACAGACCTGGCGGACGATGTTCTTGTGGGGATCGGCGGCGCTTTGTTACCAGGTCTACTGCAGTTGGTTGTTATGGTCGTACAAGCCCTGCTTAACTTGTTACTTTAAAGATAAGTTAGAAATAAGTAATTTAACTTGCAGTTAATGTTTGTTTTAAGTGTTATGTTTTTATTTAATAAATAAATAAGTTATCGATTCATTGTTTTTATTTGTGTTTGTAATATTGTAAAAATGTATTATAGATTTTGAACCACGAATGTGAATATTTATTTTCTATGTCAAAATTCTAAAAATAACTTGAACTAAATGTAATAAAGGTATACGTAGCAGTAAAAAAGGCCACACTGTATAAATAACGTGTCAATGAAAATATAAAAAGGCTTTTTAGAAACGTTAAGGGTGCGGGGAGGACAGGGGCTGAAGAGGTAATGGAAGTAGACCGTCGTTCATGTTGAGAGGTATATTACGATTATACTATATCACGTTGGGTTTTCACTGTTAGAATCTTTACAAAAACAAGTTTCTTATTCTAATATTATAATATGCTATGGTATGAATATTAAGGCAGTGGAAACCAATGGTAGCTTTAAACGATTGCGCGGTTTCCGTTGGGCTGATCGGATTACTTTTCAAACGTTCTAATTGGATTTTTTCCCATTTGGTCGATTAAAATCAATCAGTATTTATATATTGCTAACTTATCTTTTAAAAATCAATTTTAAAAGCTTTTTGTGATAAATGTTACGTTTCGCTTTACTACGAATAAAAAAAAATGCTTCTAATAATTGTTAGTGGACTTAAACGCAAAAGCAATTCATTAAGATAATCTCAAAAAAATAAACTAAAGGAACCTTCTTTACTTTCTAATACAGATGAAAATAAATCTCGTTTAATGAAAGTGCTAAGCTTCTCTTAAGTAAAAAGTTAGCACCTCTTATATAATTTCACCTTCCACCTTTATGTTCCGCTCCGCTACACCCTGTATACACCTCCCCTCGGACCCTGCGCAATAAAGCTCGACTTATAGATCCACCAGTCTAGCGGGAGACGTCAGCCGGGACGGACCATGCAACGGTGAGTCCCACATACGATAATGCTATGTTCCATTTTCAAAAACAAATGAAACATTTTCTTTTCAACAAATCTTTTGAAAGAAAACAGAATATTGTTGTTATTTTCTTTTTTCGTTTTCTTTCATTTTTTAAATAAAGCTTTTTATTTACTAAAAGATTCGTAAAAGTTTCTTTTAACACTCACAGGAAAAGTTTTAGAAGTTTTCCGTTTCGGGAATTAATTACTTTTGCTTTGTAATTTTTTTTTCTCACAGTTCAAATCATTTAAACAAAAGAACAAAACTGGAGAATATAATCAATATTTTCTGAGCTTCAAAAACGACTTTTAAACAAAGTTTCTTTATATTCCTTCTTGTTTAATTGTTTCCTATCGTTTTTTCATTGAAATTTATCAAGGGAATAACGAATTCCAAGTAAAATTTAATTTACGGACTATCACGCCACCTACGCTCTCTCCGCGCGTAATTAATTACATTTTCTGGAAATTCCTTTAAACAATTCATTACATTAGTTAATTAAAAACGGAACGAACGTTCTAATATTTTAATCAAATTAGTTTGATTTTGATAAATTATTTGCACGCAAGATTTTTATTTAACATGTGAACACTCGTTCTTGCAGCATAGTTTTTTAAACAAAAGTAGTTAACAAAAGCGTGATTTATTTGGTGTTAGTTACAAAATAACTACAGTTATTTCACACATGAAACAAATGAAGGGCTGTGGCTATAGAAAATTTAAAAGTCAATTTTGTTTCAGCACTAAGATGATACTTGTCGCGTTCGTGGCCATCGGCTACTTGGCCACAGCCAACGCTTGGGGTGGCCTATTCAATCGCTTCAGCGCGGACATGCTGGCCAATATTCAGCACGGCCAGACACCGTACCGCCAGTACCCGCATACACAGGTAAACTTTTTATAGGTTAAAGGGCAAAGGTTCAACTGATGACTCATTGAAAATTATTTGCTAATTTGTTTTTTTTTTATTGTAGTTCTTTAATAGTTTTTAAATAGGATAATTACTTGGTAATCGATCGCTTTGGAGCCTTGTATTTTCAGCTGCACATTCCCCCATCTATTTTTACTTCATGTGTCAAAGGTGAACAACGAAAGGTCATTTAAAATCCGATGAACTGTGAAATGCCCTTTACGTGGGGATAACTTCTGCTAGCGGCAATTTAACTCACTTATTAAATTGCTCTACTTTATTAAAATAATAATTAAATTAAATTCTCAAAACCATTAATAATCCAACAAATAACATCACATTCATTTTCCATTCTCACAAAATGAAAAATAAAATTGGAAACTAATTTTTGTAGCTCTATGTCATTTTTTTCTAGAACAAATAGTAGGGGATAATAGTCCAAGAGCCACAGCCAAGATACTCTTTAACTTTTCAAGCTATTAATAGTTAAATAATACTCAGGTGGAACCCGACAACATCTACACTGATATTTTGGAGGGGGAGAGCGCGGATGAGGAGGAGCCGTCTGCGCATTGCTACAGCTTCCCCTGCGCGACTAACGCTGACTGCTGCCAAGGACTGCTCTGCCAGGACACCGGTAAGTGTAGAATAATCCCACAGACTCTAGACGAATGACTAGGTTCCATGGAAGGCAGCAAGAGTGTGTGATGGTGTTGTTACAAGGTGACGTCGAAGCTTCAAGAGTTTACTGAAATTTAAAATTTTGGAAGGGTTCTACGAGAATAAATGTTAGGGTATCTCTAGGATTAGGAGAACAGAAAAGAAAGAAGATCAATAACAACCAATGCTTGGTTAACGGAAAAGATGTTTTATTCAATTCAGTATTTGCACGTTAATATTAAAATAAGAAAAAAACTTTAGATCTTTGATATAGCTTAGGTATCAAACAAAAATATTCATTCTTACAAAACATACCAAAAGCTCTACATACCGTGACTCAGAGGATGTGCTCCATAAATCTATGCTAAATTGCCTTCAGTGCGCACTCAACGGGGCTTGCCATTTTCTCTTTTAAAATAAAGTGCCATAAAATTTATGCACTAGGCTTTCAAGAGAGGCTTGAAAACCCACTAACGGGAGTGTAGCCTGTTTTATGCTAGGTAACCTCCTAAGATTGAAACTCGACTCGAACTCACTTGTGATGTGAAAAAGTGAAATTTTAGTGTATTGTCATTC
Source organism: Papilio dardanus tibullus (assembly GCA_013186455.1). NCBI lineage: Eukaryota > Metazoa > Arthropoda > Insecta > Lepidoptera > Papilionidae > Papilio > Papilio dardanus. Next base: position 33,834 of record QDHC01006551.1, on the reverse strand, counting down.
ATTGTTGCAATGAATCTTTGATTTTTAATTCATATTTCTTTAATATTTAAGAAAAATATTTTAATAATTTCAGTTATTTCAGTAATATAATGAATGAACTAAGCTAAATTATACAAGTAGGTTTACAAATTCAAAGAATCCTGATTATGTTATAAAGACGTTTTCTTGACTAATAACACTCGGTAAAAATGTCACAACATAATTCAATCTATTCAAAAAAGATTGCTTTTCAACGTTTCCAAATCAACAAAAAGCTATTTACTTCGCTCTCATTTTACAAAATGAGTTTAAATTATTTTTCGCTCGCATTCAATAGTCACATCTTATTATATTATTCGCACACTTTTCCTTACTGAAATTTTCGAATCTCTTCAGTTTGTACGAGACGATACTTTAGTTTAATTTGCAAAATAAGACCCTTCGTTTACAAGGGTACTCAAATCTACAATTTTATTTTTAACCTACTTACACAAGACAATCTCATATATCGGCGACGAGTGCCTCTATGAGAATTTAATGCATAAATGACTTCGAGTAATTTCGATACTGGGGGGCTACCCAAAGCACAGAAGCTCAAAAATGTATGATACCGATAATGATCTTCGTGACCCGTGACAAGCACATGACTTATGGAATATCATTGTCAGTTTCATACATTTTTGTCGATTCCATCAGCGATATCGCCAATCGTAAGATACTTTGGGTAACACCCCTGCACGTAAGCGCCGTCAAAGTCGTATAGAGCATAAAATTGCAAGTCTAACTTTAGGTACTAAAACGGGCATAAGTTGAAACTATGCAAGGAACAGATTTTAATTATTCGGTGTAAAAACTTTGAAAGCCTTTTATTGTATAGACAATGACGTAGTAATATTAATAGTTCCAACTTTTAATTTAGAAGCGTTTTATTTGACCTTTTGTATTAAAACTTGTACACGAACTCACATTTTCAGTTTAATTAAAAGTTTTCCCGAAGCCCATAGTAAGGGATGAATGGGCCGCCGGGAGCCTGTCAAAGCTTTTCATTATTCTTCTTTCAAAAACAATTTTCAACAGAATAGTAGTTTTGTTTTTATTTTATTTTGCTAGTCTATTTTCGTCCGTCCGACATACAGATAGATTTTTTGTATGTTTTCGATACGAACAAAGCGAAACTTAATATAAATTATTATTGTATGTTTTGACAGTGCTTTTAGTTACGAAACAAAGAAACTTAATCAACATTGAAATAATTTGCAACTCCTGAAAAAGGCCCTAAGTATTTTATTGTGTGGTCCATTAACAAGAAATGTACTTATCGCAAAAAAAACATTTTGAGTTTGAATAAGGAAAGTTTTGGTCAATTACCAACAGTATAAAACAACATTGTTTTTGAGACAGAAGTGCAAAGTCGTACTTAATTATCATGTAAACTATTTTTTATGTATTAACAATGTCAACGTATATAAAACGCAAGATTAAAATTACACATAACAACTTAATTACATATCCCTTTGTATCGTAAAGGATCAAGTTTAATCTACCAACCTCATGTTACCAATTTCCCTGAGCCAATTAACCTCACGGGTGTCGTCAATTACTGGCGTAGCGTAACAACCAGCATTTTGTTTAATGGACTGTTATCATGTACGAGTAGCTGGAATATAAAGCTATAGAAAATTAATATTATTTGTTACTTTCATTTGTTTTATTAAGGTTACTGTCCTGTTTTATTTCGGGTTACTGAACTTTTTAATCATAAGTGGCTACGTAGAGACGTCATTTATATTTTTTTCCTATCTTATGCGTACATGTCGTTTTATCAACGCTGTTTTTGGATTTCATTAGAAACATTTTTCACTCTTCCTAAAATACTCACTTAAATACAATATAATTCTGAATCTATACTTCTTTTATAAAAATATAAACTTTGTATTGAAATAACTCAAGAACTACTGGGCAGATTTCAAAAATTCTTTCACCATTAGAAAGCTACATTATCCCCGAGTAACATAGGATATATTATTTACTTTATTTCACGCGGACGAAGTCGCGCACAACAGCTAGTTTATTATAAAAGAGCGGTAAATGGTTATTTTTTTATAGAAAGAGTGAAGAAAAGAGATTCTTAACAATATCCAATTAAATTGCCTATTAAATCATGACATATTAAAGGGCTTTTTCCTTTTTTACGCTCAAATAAATCATGAAAATATATAACACATTTTCACGAGCAGGAAAATGCTGTTATTTTATTCATATAATATTTCACGGTGCTTTCATTACGAAGTCGTGAGTTATTTTCGTCTCACGTACTTTCCTGTCCCACGTACTATCCGTAAAATGAGCCCTCTTAATTTTATAGCTTACAAAGCTACTTTTTGTTCTTTCGTTCACACTAAAATACACATAACGTATACCACGTTGATTTATTTGAAGGAATTTTATATCGACCAGCTACCTTCATAAGTGAGAAACTCGGATTAGAGAGAAACCTCTATAAGCGAGACAAATACCGCGGTCCCTTGGACTCCCGCTTACCCAGGTTGGACTGTATTTGTCTATTTTTCCGGTTGATTATCTTTTTATATTAATTTTATACAGAGGAAGGAGGTCGCTGCCTGCCTGCGTTTGTAGGACGTAAGCTGGGCGAGATTTGCAACCGTCAACATCAGTGCGACGCCGGTCTGGTCTGCGAGGAGGTGCTTTCCGGTAAGACAAGAGAGAACTTTTCAGAGAAATGTACATTTAGAAGTGGTAATGTTTTGGGGTTGGAAAAGGTGAGGAGGGGAAAAAGTGGAGTAAGAAGTAAATGGTAGTAAAAGGTATGGGACGGTAAGTTTATGAGTTGTTAAAAGGTTGAGGAATTGTAATAACATAGAGAGTAGTAAAAGGTAAAAGGTAAAAGGTGGTAAATGTGCGATAGTAAAAAGTGAGGGGAACTAAAAGATGCGGGTAGATAAAAGTGGAAGGGTAATAGAAAGTGAGATTGAGCGTATCGTATGTAGGTGAAATCCGAGTGTGCCGGCCCCCGTCCATCGGCCACAAGCAATACAACGACGACTGCAACGTGTCCAGCGAGTGCGACATCTCCCGTGGCCTCTGCTGCATCATGCAGCGCAGACACCGACAGAAGCCACGCAAGGTATTGAAAACACAACCTTAATTCCTAATAAATAAAGTTGCTTATTAATTTTTCAGCTTCCACTATCTCATGTACCTTTAAAAAATTGCTATAAAAATATAACTTCTTGTGGTAATCATTCATGAATTAATTATAAAAAAGGGTAATAGATTTCGTATTTATATTATTCTCTTTTCAAAAGATGAAAAGAAAACTTAATTTAAATAAGAACCTAATAACATCAATTTCTGGGTTAATTTATTTCGTCTAAACCGCTATGAATGAACCTTTCAAGTTTTTCCTTCCTTTGAAGTATTCGAGAGAATCCATTTAATTAACATTATTCCGTATATTTATTCTGTTTATGAAAGCTTTTAATAAATTAAATAAAAGGCCTTCATTTCATCCTTGTCGACTTCTTCGAACCACCTACTCAATTTGTTCAATACAGAAATTACACAGTTTATAATAAGGCGTTCACATTATATTGAAAAAGATCTTTGTAACAGAGCTGCGGTTACTTCAAAGAGTCTCTGGTGTGCATCGGATTGGTGGCAACTGATCAGATCCGTGAATACGTGCAACATACCGCCGGAGAGAAACGCATTGGACCTTTCCGTCTCCACTAAAATGTTTCAACCACATACTTTCCGTAACATGACTCCTATTTTATTGTTGAAAACATGTCTCGAAATATTTCCTAGTAGTTTTTTTTTAATCTGTAAAACTAACATGTTACGATTAGTATGGAAACCTCCTTGATTAATAAATATATTTGATACCCTAAGAATTCTTAGGATTATTTTATAATATTTTCTAATTATGTATTAAATATGTTTTATTAATTGAGGGATGCTTTTTTTTGGAGAAAATATTACTTAACCTGTATTCAAAATATATCGATCAACAAGTTATTGATTTTGAAATAAAAAAGAATATTACAAAGTTTTAATATTTTTTCCAAAAAAAATGTTGATTCGATTTTAAAATTACTCTTATTAGGAATTAATTGATCTACTTTCCTAATTAGTAAAAGTAATTTTAAAGTTAAAATCTGAAAACTGTTGCATTCGAAAATGGTCAACCGATACAGTCCTTTCATTATTTTAACATTAAAATAAAAAAGGCTTCGAATAAACTTTGAGTAAACTCATTGAAATCTATAAAAATATCATAAATTAGGATAATTTTAATTTATCACGTGTGTAGTATTTAGAATAGATATATTATAGATGTTTTAACAAAATACTTATGAATGTTATTAAAAAAATATTCCTAAAATATATTCTGATTAATATTGTTAGTATTTTCATGTGTTTAATCTTTTAAATTTTAATCTAGATATAATTAATTGTAAGTCTTTAAATTGAAACAAATACATATCCAACTGGCTGGGGCATTTATTATAGATAATAATCGATAAATCGGTGTTAAAAATATTATTAAATAAACATATCATATTAGATGTAAGCTATTTAATATAGTTATATATTTTCGCTGTCTCTTTTCTTCGAAGTCTTTTATCTTCATGCTGGGTGCCTAGGGGATGAATTTGCTGAATACGTCAATGATACAGTTGAATCTCTATTTTGGCAAGTCACCACTTCTGTGCACCTGATGCGCCCGAATGAATACAAACATATGAAGATACTAAATGAGGAATAGAAATATTTTTGTGCCATAATCAAAGGTCTTTGTTACCTCTGACGTATTACCGTTTGATTACAATAGAGGCCTAAGTGCAATCGCTAATTAAATAATAATGGATTTATTTATAAATATCTCGTTAATAAAACATATCGATATTCTTATTAACTCGTATATTAAATATGTTATGTGTTTAAATATACTATGTGGGCAAATGTTGTTTTAATTCTAATCTTCACTCCTAAAATACCATGTTCATATTTTGTGCAATGTTAAACATCAGTGAAAACAACATTTAATAAAAAAATAGAAGTATAAAATATAACATTTGATTAAAAATCTTTAATTATCGATCTAACAAAGTTTTAACAAATAACGTCTTTAAGAAAGCTTTAAAAACAATTAACAACAATTGCAATTTCAAATTGGCGTCCATGTCTGTCAATTAGTAATAGTAGTGTCTATAGAAGAATGGTGGTGGTGGTGGAGGTGGAGGTGGGCGATAGAAGAAAGGAGGAGGTGGTCGGTAGAAACCTCCGCCGTAGCCTCCGCGGTAGCCGTACCCGAAGCCGCCGACGATCAATGCGCCACCGCCGAAGCCGCCACCGCCAAAGAAATGACATTCCATACACTGAAAATAATTATATGCGTTACTTACTTTCGAACCGCACTGTAGAAATTGTTCTTTGAAGAACTTTTATTTATACTTTAATTCACCAACCTTTGCTGGCATTCTAAAACACTGTACCAAAATTTCAATATCTATCCCGTATAAATCCCGATAAACATTTTATTTACTATTAATACAATTAAATTCAAACAAAATCATAAAATGGAACATGACAAAGATTACAATTAATAAATTGAAATACTAAAAATCACTAACCTGGATAAATAAAAACAATGAAAGTAAGAAAACGATAGCATTTAAGGTCGCCATTTTGTATTTCAGTTATCACACCACTCCGTACAATACTTTGTAACTCAATAACTGATCATCCATCATCCTAACTTTATATAAAATTGTTACAGTTTACATTTTATATTAATATCTAACATGTTACAAGAAAATGAACTTTAAACACAAGTGATACGGTCGATATTCCTTTGATAACGACGTTTTACTTTAACTTTGTTTTAACATTGGCGATGTTTTTCACAAATACGTGAGAAATATAGACTTATGTGTTTTAAAAAACCCGAATGACATAATAAAAACTTTATGTAAAAAAATGCAGTGTGATACAAACAAAAATAGTTTTAAGCCTTTTGGCTGTCTATAGAACTATTTTACATAATGTGACACAAAACCACCGGTCTCTAATTTTACGTAAAAGTACCTAAGTAATATGCTTTGCTAAAGTAATGCCCTTTCATCATCATCACCAGCTCACTATACGTCCCCACCTAGGGGCACGGAGCCTACCCCCTAAGGGGTGACTAGGCCATAGTCTACCACGCTGGCCAAGTGCGGGTTGGTCGACTTCACACATATCTTTGAATTTCTTCGCCGATATGTGCAGGTTGCATCACGATGTTTTCCTTCACCGTAAGAGCGTCGGGTAAATATGTACATATGAAATTCGAAAATCGAAAAACACATTGGTACATGGCGGGATTCGAACCCGGGACCTGCAGATTGCAAGTCAAGAGTTAAACCACTGAGCCACCGACGCTCCTAAGCCCTTTACTTAGTCGTTATTCATCAGTATTTTTAAAAGTATTCGTAGGTCACTTGTAAGAGCTTCTGGTTTATATTCATTAAACCTTTTGCATTTAGGTCTACATTTTGATATTAATTAGATTTTTAACAATTAATTGTAACGTGTTTCAACCGCCGTGACACTTGATATGCCACTTTTTGTCGTAATTTTCAATGAGAGGTATACCTTGTAATTATGTATACACAATAAATAAAACAAACACTTAAATAATAATAATTTTATTGTCATATACTTAACATATTGAATAAAATATGAAACGTAATATAGGTACTAAGAAAATAATATATAAATGAAGAGCAAATTAAAGAGCGACGCTATTTTCATACATCAATAAACAACCAGGTACAAGGTATCTAAAGTAAACAGAAAACATCGTATTTCAAAACAATTTCAGGATCATCCGTAGAACGGAAATGGCGGAGGCGGCGGTGGGCCAAAGATGGGAGGTGGAGGTGGCCCGAAGAAGGGAGGTGGAGGAGGTGGAGGTGGCGGCCCGTATAGACCTCCTCCCCAGCCGAAGCCTCCCACCGGTCCACCCCAACCACCTATCCAATGAGATTGTGCAAACTGGAAAAAGGAAACGAGAAAAAATATTAAAAGATTTTTCCGTTACTTTACCACGGATTTTCTTATCTATTTCAGTTTAATTATATCACATAAATTTCGTACATTATTCAGTTCGTACATCACTACCATGAATGTTGTAGAATTGTATTACCTAATAACATTAAACAAACATTTCGGGAGTTACCCAAAGTATATTCGCTACGAAGCAATTCTATAACAAACGTCAAAAATATATGGAACTGACAATGACGTTCGAAATCTCACACCTGACAAACACATGACTTATCGAATGTCATTGTCAGTTTCATACATTTTTGTAGATTCAATCAGTGATATCGCCAATCGAAAAGTACTTTGGATAGCCAGAAAATTAAGTTGATATTCATCTGTGCTCATAAACTATTACGTACATAGTTAAATTATAATTTAATATCAAGTAATATCTCACAACTTAAGCTTAACACACGAGTTATCTTAATTAAAACTAACCCTATGGGATTCCTTTGCGGTTATAGCCATAACGCTGTGGTCTTAACCACGAGAAACGTCCAATATAACATTTTAAAAAGCTGATAAAAAGTATTTAATTAGCAAGAATTTAAAAATAACGTTACCTTATGTGTAATTTATATTATCAATAAATTATTATGTATTTGTATTTGTAATTTATCCTATAATGAATATTATTTTACTTACATGTAATAAAACACAAATTGTTAACACTAATAAAACTTCGGAACGTGTAGAAAACATATTTAAAAAATATCCAAGTAAATCTGAATGAACCAAGGCTTTGGCGCGTCAACTCGCTCGTGAATTTACTGCCGCGTCTTTATACAAGCCATCTTATATGTGTCTTTTATTAGCAAATATTACTTCATTATTTTCTTATGGTAATATAGCATCTACATGATATACGTTAAACTGACAAAAAAAATACCAAAAAAAATACTTATGTTAGTTTTTTTGGATATAATTTAGATTACATTTACAAGTTTACAGCAAAATTGTACAAGATTTTCACCACTTAAAAATCCATACGAAAATATTTTTCAGTGATGGAAAACTACATTATATTGACTTATACAGGATGATTCTTGTCAGACAGATCAACGGCTTTCTGGAGGTACAGGAAAGCTATCGTTTAAGCCCAAAGTATGATCTGTCTGCCAAGAATCACTCTGTATAGCTATCATTGAATTGTTTTCTAAAAATGTTAAGTTTGAATTACTTAGTAAAATATTGTACATTAATAAATATACGCCTGATTATCATGTGGCCGAAAGTTATTGTTCTACATGACTCTGGGTATATGGTGTATAATGCCTCTGTATTAAAATAATGTTACGTATTCCATTACTAATATTGAATAAAATACTCTATATATGTAAATAGTACGAGAAACACCTACGTATATCGATCGAGTAGTTAGCGAGTGAAGTCTAATTAACCGTGTTGGAAAACATCGCGTTTGTTCTACGGTTATTCCCCTTCCGTGGAAATTCTTATGCTAATGAATGATACAATATATTTATAGATAAAAATAAATACCTATAATCATGGAAATCGTCTGGGACATTAGGTATTATATTACCCTCCTATCTGATTTAAAAGTAACTAGTCTTATCAAGCTTTAAAAAATCTACTCTCTCAGGAGAGGAGAAAGTGTAGATTTCTTAATGGTCAATGTGTCTCTGAGTGCCAGAGTGTAGACCCTTAGTCAAGAATTAACTGTTATTGGGAACATCTATATAGTCGTATATTATTGTTGACTAAACCAAGTAGACAAATTCAAGCTTAAATATGGAAAAATTAAAGTTGGGTTAACGCCAAGGGAGACCGAAAAAATAATATGATTGTTGTTATCCCGGTGCCCTACATGTATGTAGGTTAATCTAGCAAATGTAATCCAGGAAGACCCCGGGCGAGCTCCATCGACCCGCCATTGCACTGTTGCAGTTGCGCTCTCACTAGCTGCTTTGTTCTAGCACTTTCTATGAACTTTTGAACAACTTTTCTTTGAAGATACAAAGACGGAAGGGTGAAAGGAAAAGAAGATGTTTAAGTATAGTTAATTTTGGTATCTACTATCTTACGGTGAAGGAAAACATGATGCAACCTGCACATATCGGCGAAGAAATTTAAAGATATGTGTGAAGTCGACCAAGCCGCACTGGGCCAGCGTGGTTGACTATGGCCTAATCACCCCTTAGGGTAGGCTCCGAGCCCTTTAGTAGGGACGTATAGCTGATGATGATGATGAATTTTGGCATCTATAAAATAAAATATTGCTCAAAAATTTTCAGACTAGACTTTGACAGATGGACTAGATTCTGTGATAGCTAGAACGGTCATCAAGAGAATAAATTATATTTTTTATACCACATACATACTTAATATATGAGTGTCTTATTAGAAACTTGGTTGGTTTTTAAAAGTGTTAAGTTATATACATAAGTAAGGTCACACGTTAACAAAATTGTAATATCTATACTAATATTATAAAGAGAGAAACTTTGTATTTTTGTATGAATTGAAATAACTCAAAAACTGCTGGGCCGATTTAAAAAATCTTTCACCATTAGAAAGCTACATTATCCCCGAGTATAATAGGCTATATTATCTAGTTCCATGCGGACGAAGTCGCGCACAACTGCTAGTATTTTATAAAATGTGTTCCAGTTACCGGGCTAGTTCGAGAGCTCCATCGATCGCCAATGCATGGATTGCATCTGCGCCATCACACTCAGCGGAATAGGGATGCGAAATGAAATTGTCGATAACTGAAAAAAATACTAAAACCCAGAGATAAAATAAGCAAATAAAAACAAGCTAAATTAAAAAAATACAGTGATTGTTTAATAATATTAGTGATCAGACAATTTTAAGAACTCTTTATAAATTAAATGTGACGAATACTATTTCGAAAAACTTAATAAATATTACTCTACATACTCTATCATTCTTATTTCTGTATAGTTGTACAGCAACTAGTAATTAAATGTTTATATTACACCACATCATCATGGAAAACATCGTGATGCAACCTGCACATATCGGCGAAGAAATTCAAAGATATGTATTCACGCAAAATACGCGCTAGTCGTGGAGTTGCGGAAAATGGAGCCCATAACGGGTCGAAACCTTTAACCTTTATTACACCACAAAAAACGAATATCGATAAGACAATTTCTTACAATCCCTAGTCATCCTGCTATCCTCTTGCGTCACAAGCATGTTCGACCTTTGAACATTTAACTTTATAGAATCCAATCATTTCGTGATCATTGTAAATTCGTTCTTATACTCTTGAAATAGAATACAAAATCTACTATCGCAATGTTCACAGAAATAGAGCAATGTTATTTGAATTTCTAGTTGAATTTACCTTCAGGTCACATGCACTGGAATAACATTTTGAAATTCGAATAGAGGTTAGCTTGATATATTATATGTCTAGCTAAATATACAGAACATTTAGTTGTATAGTATGGCGGACCTGATACAATCAGGAGCTATACCAAATCTATAATAAGCCAAATGTCATTAAGGCGATCAAAATTAGTCGACTACGCTGGGCAGGACACGTAACGAGAATAGATGACTGCCGGGTACCCAAGCGTCTGCTAGAGAGCCAGCCAGAGGGACGTAGATCGCGTGGAAGGTCGAAATTGAGACGGCTGGATGACGTCGAAAAGGACTTTTAGAACATCGGCGTCAAAGCATGGAAGCAAAAAGCCTTGAGAAGGCAGACGTGGAGAAATTTACTGGACCAGGCCCAGGGCCACTCGCGGATGTAGTGCCTCAGATGATGATGATAGTATTACATTATCTGTGGTAGTATTATATTCGTGGACAAATCATTTAAATTAGGCAATTGATTATTTTCTTAAAATGTTTAACAGGCTTGTTGGTTTTATGAAATAACATTCTTTTCGCTTGTAATAACATCTTATTTTAATATAATAAAAGAGTATTGCATCAAAGTAAGTATATTTTTAAATATTTAACGATCTAATTATTAACTTATTAGCATTAGTATGACGAAAAAGGTCAACGAACGTAAATTTTAATCCCACGAATAACCTAAAATTATTGACAAGTTATTTTTACAGAACTATTTTTTTACTATTTTTGAATTTAACATTTTTTGTTTTAGATGTTAATCCAGATTTAAGAAATGGTGGTGAAAATACCTAAGTTGTGGAGAAAAAATTACTAAGTTGTATTTATTTTTAATTTCCGTTTATTCTAATTTATTGCTTTTTAAACTTTTTATAGTCTATAATATTCTTAAGAATAATTAGAATGTATGTTAATTTATTGCTTTCATATTTTCGTAGGCGTTTGTTGATAACAAAAGTTTTCGACATATTTTTACATAAAGTCCTAAATATTTTGGTTCTTTTTTATAATTATTTAATCGAGATTTAGAAAAGTATAAATTTAACCTAGAAATAAACTTTAATATTAAATTAAAGTACAAAGTATTACTCGAAAATATAGATTAACTAACATAACATTTGCAAAGTAAATAATACCAGGCGCTCAAATAACGTAAGCAAACTTAAGTAATCCGTAATCCTTGACTTTTGTTATAATACCGACGTCAACGTTACGGTACTTAATCTTGATTAATATCACCTGTAGTATGATCCGTGGTTGTATCTCATGCCGGTATGATAAGTTTACATAATTTAAAGTCGGTGTTAAATTGATTAATACTTGAACATTTGCCAGCAAGCTTCCAATAAAACAAAATTGCTATATGATTCTCAAAGGCACCATAAATTGTATCAATGGTGTAGGGTTAATAGTCACTATTTAATTGTGAAAGGCGCAAATATTATTATCTATTCTTTATTATCACATTTTACCACATATGTAAACTACAAATTCACATATTTATATTAATAAGTTCCACATGGCTGTTTAATTAAGGAGCTTGTTGAAATTACGTAGAATACGAAACAGGCGTACGATGTTTCTCCAAAAGGGTTACGCTATGATTCCACTAATAAGGGTTTTCATGTAAATTATTATTATTTCTTTTGTAGTAAACGTAGACGTTCCTTAAATTAATTAAATAAATTAATAAACAGTAAAAAAAAATATTAATACAAAATTATTCTATACTAATTACAAGTAACAAAAATATACACATTTTAAATTTAAATGTTAAAATCAACACTTTAAAAACAATACGATTCTCACGCGAATTTTAACACATTTCTCTACTTTAAATATTTTTTCTTATTGAATTTAAGTGTAGTGGAACTAAGATTTAACATCACAAAAAACAAATAAACATCACTGTACTTGAATACATTTAATAAAGTTTGCCAAAGAGTATGTGAGGGAATCATTCTTACGTGACCTGAAAATTCTCTTTGTTGGCTACAAAAGACAGTTTTTTTTCGTATAATAAATGTTACGTAATAAAAACTCTTCTAATTGCCTTACTAATATTATAAGTGCGAAAGATTAAAGGAAATCATGGATGTTGTTACGTATCCCCAAAATAGCTGATGGGATTTCGATCGAATTTAGCAGATGTAAAACATATTCTAGAAGCAAGAACACATAGGCTACTTAGAACGTTTGTTTAAAACTAGCGACCTGCACCGGCTTCGCACGGGTGCAAATCGGTATAATGCTGATACTGAATACTGCAGCGTTTGCAATGTAAGCGCTAAAAATGTGTTAATTTACGACATCATATTAAAAACCTCTAATTTATCAGTGTTACTCTACTATATTGTGAATACTCTATTTATAAAAAAACCGCATCAAAATCCGTTGCGTAGTTTTAAAAATTTAAGGATATATAGGGACAAACATTAAAAAGCGTTATTGTTTTATACTATGTAAGGATAAGGATAAGGATAAGGATAAGGATAATGATAAGGATATAAATATATAAGGATGAGGAAATGGCGTAGAAAAATTCGCTGATATAACCATGTTAATACGTAAAAGAACCTTTTTAAAATGTTGACGCATAAAAGAAGCTTGTGTTTAATATGTTGGTATTAGTACGGATCTCCAAAAAACACCATCGAATTATGCGCCGTTAAATTACATGTCTATATTATAGTATAATTAGATGTGTGTATGCAGTTCGAACGACTTTCGGCTGAGGTCGATGACCGGGGACTGGTTTTTAGGATGTAACCGAAAGACAAACTCACATATGCTCAATAATATAGCTGTAGTTATAAAAAAAACGTCCCGATTCGATCCGGACTTTCGACTGGATTTTGATACAAGTTTTTTTAATTAAACAAAAAGTTACATGGCTTGAGAATCTTTCCATTGGAGCATTTATTAGAATTAACAAAATGTTAGTTGTTTATTTATTTATACTGGTATGGTAAAACAAAAATTACTTATTAGTAACCGTATGGTATGGGGACGTTATGAAGATGGAAGTATGGCATGTAACAAGGAGAGCTTTAAGTTTAATGTGGTGGTACACCGGTAGAGGTAGGCCTAGGAAGAGATTGTCGACCAAACGCAGTGCCCGCGAACCCGCCGTAATACGTTTAAGGGCCGTCAGGTTTTAGTGGGTATTCCAGTCACCTCCTGTGGCCGACGAGTCTCACACTCCCTACGCCATTGCACGGCGTAGGGGTGCGTAAATACATTTCCTGACGTTTTAAAAAAACTGGATTACGTGAAAAGTAATATGATAAACAAGAGTGTGACGACGACTGAGATTGACATGGGGAACAAAAACCTGATGCGCCGACCCTAATGGAGTAGGATGAAGAGATGGACATTTTATTTATTAGTAACTGTATAAATATCCTTTTAAAATTAAAAAAGCGCATGGCGCATTCTTTAATGAATGATTTTTTATTTTTATATAATTACGAAGTGCATTCAATTGCAAATGCTACGAAACCGCATTGAGTCACGCGAAAAGCCAATCAAATGCAAACACGTCTTAGGAATTAAACCTCTTTGATTTTTAAAAGACATCTACTTCGAGATATTTGAGTTAAGTATTAAATATTGAATAATTAACTTAATAAAAATATAATTAAAAAACTATATCTGTATACAGTATGTCTTAATAAAACAATGTTAAAAGTATAAAAACTTAAAAAATAAGCTTTCTCCTAGAGTCCGTAGTCTATTCCACGCTACTACGTCCGTCAGATTACGCGTCGTAGGAGAATAATAACAAAGTTTTTATTATTTTTCTTTTACATACATTCGTAGCATTAATGCTCTATTCTTAACGCTTCTGACAAAGCAAAAAATAAACTTTTAAAAATGAATAATGACAAAAAATCGCCAACTTGACCTTGTCTTTCAATAAAATGTATTCTGAGAAAAAGTAGTTAGCGTGTTATACATTTCTAAATATAGTGGGTGATTGCGATAGTCGACACGCACACGCTTTGACGGTAATTAAGCTCGGACTTCCATCCCACATCGGAAACACCGACGCGACGGATTTTACAGTTTATTTTAAAATCATTCTTTAACGAAAGATATATATTTTAAACTAGCGTTTATTCGCGGCTTCGTTGGAAAAAGTGTAGCTTTCTAACGGTGAAAGAATTTTTGAAATCGGTCTCGTAGTTTTTGAGTTATTTCAATAATAAAGTATTAGTATAGATTAGTCATTTATACTATGTAATTTTGTTAAGTTTAAAGCATGGTATAACTAAGTACTACTACATTACTTCTATTCTTGGTGACTTAAACAAATCTATATCAAATAGCGAATATCAAAAATCTACCAGTAGCGCAAAATGTTGCCAAAGCTAAAAAAGTAGAGGCAATATAGTTCGAACCTACTCGTTTATATGTTTTTCTTTATAAAGAAAAGGGGGCAAGCGGCCAGCGCAAACATCGAGGTGATCACTGGCGCAAATACCAGAGGAACCACAGATAGCTAGCCGGCCTTTACAAGGAGACGGTACGCTTGCTTTTTGTTTCTTTTTAGATTATTTTAAAAATAAATAAAAATCTACCTACGTTAATCTGACGAAATATTTTCAAGGCATACTTTCTATATTCATCATTAACAAAAGCCTGTACATCAATAATACAAATGTTGAATATATTTTGACCTATCAAACTGCATGACTTGCTTTAAACCCAAATCACGTCAACGTAAAAAATGATCAATCATGTAACTATCGTCTTTGGATAAATATTATCATAATGTAATTATATTTTCGTAGTCATTTAAAAATATTTATTTAATATTCTATGTTCGTCGCCACTAGTTTAACAGTGGTAGAGCCCGATTCAACATCTTCGCACGAATTGTCCGGCTCGTCCGCTGAAATACCACGACCACACAGAAGACAGCCATGAAATGGAAGCAATTCCGTGTTTCGTCTGACGAGTGTGGTGCCGGAGGCCTAGTTTTAGTCTACTTTACCTTCCCATGCTTTTCTTATAAGGTAATGATGGGAAGGGGAAGTGGATATGGCAGGGGGAGGGGACGTATAGGAAGAGGAATTATCCTCTTGCTGTGCGTCTCCTCCTCCGTAGATTAAAGGTAAGGGAACGCATCTGCAATTGCGGATGTTTACAGGCAGCGGTCGCTTCGCTGTTTCAGCGAATCCAGGTGGCCGCTTGCTCACTTGCCACTTTATAATATAAAAAAAACTTCAATTTCTAGTTTTCTTTTATTAATTAATTAATCAGGCAGATTAGATTGTTATTGGTCTCTAAAATACTGAATGACAACTTCCAAACACTACAGTAAAACACGCCATTGCTTTTTTATAAAAAAAAATAAAAACTTAATTGATACTTAGATTGGCTTAGATTAAGTAAGAAGCGTCGACAAGTGGACACATCTTATTAACGGTGACAGAATTCCCTCCAACGCCACCTCTGTTTGTATTTCCCCGACGATCTTATCACCAGTTTTATCAATGACCAGAATATTCTAAGTAAAGATACATTATTCAGAGCGTATCGATTTTTATTGTAGCCGACTACAAAAGGTTAAAGTAACCTTGTTCGCTGGAAAATATACAAAAATATTTACCATTTGCTATCCCTTTCTATGTCTTATTAAAAACTGAGATAATATGATTTATAGGTTTCTTTAGTAAAGCTATGGTAACATTGAATGATCTTACTGTAATATTATCAACGCGAAATCTTAGATGGATGGATGTTTAATAGAAAGTATTTCCAGAACGGCTCAAAAGACAAAGATATAAAACATAATGTGGACTCTGGACGAACACAGTTTTTTAATTCCGCGCGGACGGATTCGGCAAAGTCTAATGTTGCATACCTATACAAAGGTACACTGTAGAACTTATGAACTCTAATTTTTTAGGAAGTGTTTTAAATAAATGTACCATGAATTTTAACTCTAACTAATAAACATAATAAAATTAACAAGATGTTTTTTACCAAGTTTTTGTATACTTTGTTCAGATTAATTCTATTATTTTTATTTCTTATATAGTTTCAAATTACATGTAATATTGTGTTCCTAACCGCAGTATTACCTTCCTGTAGCCCGAAGGAATTGATATTGATGGACAACAATCATCTCGATTCAATATCTTCCTATCTACGTAATACAAGGAAACAAATTATATTGGCCGCTGATCTAATCATTTGTGTAAACATGGAGTCCTTGTTACGTTGAATCTCTGTATTGGAACAGAGAAATATGATACAAAATAAGATAATAGAAGAAATGATGTTGCTATTTTTTTAAACTAGGTGTTGTGCGCGACTTCGTCCGCGCGGAATTAAATAGTATAGCCTATGTTACTCGGGGGTAGTATAGCTTTCTAACGGTGAAAGAATTTTTGAAATCGGTCTAGTAGTTCTTGAGTTATTTCAATACAAACAAAAATACAAAGTTTCTCTCTTTATAATATAAGTATAGATAATGATATCATTGTTTTATGTGAAATAAAATAATTAATTAAAAACAAATTGCAAGAACCTAATCGTAAATTTTAAGTAACTATATTTTCTTAATTAAAGTTTAAAGTATTTTTTAGGTTATGTTATATATAAAGTGTAGTTTAAGTATAAAATTAAATGAAGGAACTTCTGTAAAGTATATCAACTTAATTGAAACGAGTATGTTATAACAATGCATTTTTAAATAGTAGTAGACATTGTTATGTTTAAGGCTTTATACCTTATTGTGCAGGAGTTAGCGCAACCTTCGACTGTTCAGTTCGCAAGGTATAGCCTGTGACATAAAGATGCGTTCACAATAACTAACAATTTTATTTTTTAAATTTTAAATTTCGAAAAATATATTATTACAATTTTTTTGTCATTGTTAGGTACTTAAGTAATATAAGAGAAACTATTGTTGCAACATTAAATATGTATTCTTAACCGTTGATTAATATTACTAAGAGTCCATCAAAAATAATTGTTGTTGTATAATTGGGTGATCATGCTCCGAATTCCAATAATTCAAATAACTTAAATGTATTGTAAAAATTACAAACATGCTTTAAGTTTTTTACTTAGTTTATTTAACGCGTTATGTAAATCATGTTAAATAACCTAGAGTAAAGGATTTAAGTAATCCTTACAAAGCACGCAATAAGTACGTGCTTATTTTACTTGTGAATATTAACACATAAGTTAGACGATTATTGTTACGAAGTATACTTAGCATTTCTAACTTACCTTGACATCTCATTACTTTGCCCTTGGCCGCTATAACCTTCATTTAAAGGAATAAATTATACTTACAAAACACAAATTATTTGTATTCGTTTGCTTTTTTATACTACTCGTACTTAGCTTATTTCATGTGAAATTCTTTGAAGTTATATTAGTACACTAAAATGTTTAATTTTTCATTCACGACGAATTCCTGTAACCCTAGGCCTTCATTATACCGATGTCAAGCAAAAAACGGCACTTTGCCGAAACAAAAACTAGGAAAAAAGTATTTACCGCGAACTCGGTGTAATGAAGCCATCGGGTAATAACTGCTTAACATTATTTTTAACTCGCTTTAATAAATTATTTTATCCAAAATGATCTAATGATATCAACAAAATCATAAATCAAATAATAAATATTGTAAATATAAAATATCCATTGTAAACGTTACTTTATCAATCATCAGGTATTCAAGACAAGGCAGCGCCCAGTCAGTTGCTCCGACAACCGTCAGCGCGATGGTAGTGCGCACGCGCACCACATAATACATCTCAATAAAACAACCTGTTAAACGAAAACGCGAACGAATTAACTAAAATAAAATCTTTTTTTAATAACAATTACGTAAATAAAAACATTATTTACCCAGCTGTTAAATATCGGGTAACACAAGGACTTAAACATACGGTTTCTTATTAGCCAGTGACATAGGATTTATTATACGGTAAGTTTTTTATTATGTTTTTTTATACCTTCGTAAATGTTTATCTCATGCCTTTTGACTTATCTAAATATGTTTTAACCACTGAATTATGTCATCATATAATTTTAATGTCCTTGCTAACTTAGATTTGTCATACCAGACTGATGTAACTTTGTATGTTGTTTTTTCATACATTAAGTTATGACTTTTTGCTATTTTATTAATTTAAGCATTACTTAAAGAGATTTATGTTTGTTTTTAATTACTAATCTTATAATTAAGAGTTTTCCTTAAACACATAGTTTGTTAAGTTACATCTAAGTTACAGTTAAGTTACAGTTAAGTTACATATAAGTTATATTTAAGTTGAATTGAGATATAACACTGTCGAAACGTCCAAGATACGTTCTCTTCGTATTTAAAGCTTTTTTCGATACGAGTGATGTCATCGCTTGCACATGTGAGTTGCAATACAACCTGTTCCAACTTCCTCTCCATTTTCTTACAGATATTATTAAAAACTTGGATTATTCGTAAAAACTTATCATACTGTAAAATGTATGCCATTTGATACATTTATATAACTTAAGTTATAGATTTCCGTTTCATTTCAATGATTATTTGAATGATTTCGTTATTTGTCTATACTAATATTATAAAGAGAGACCCTTTGTATTTTGTATGTATTGAAATAACTCAAGAATCACTGGACCGATATCAAAAATTCTTTACCCTTAGAAAGTTACGTTATCCCCGAGTAACATAGGCTATATTTTTGAATTTCACAGAGACAAAGTCGCCAACAACAGATAGTTGTGTATGTTTGCATGTGACCTTTTAATAGTCAAATAGATGAGATAATTTATGCGTCGGACTTTTGAAGTTGTCATTTGACAATAAGGAAAGTCTTGGTCTTTAAATATTTAAAAAGTTTCCCATATATCTAAGATTCATTTAAATATATTACAGTTGTTAAAAGTTCATTACTTGAACTGAGATACCATTATTTATAATGTGACTTATCTTAGAATTAAAAAAAAATAGACATAAAAATCTTTAACAAGCTTCATGAATCATGATTTACTTTTTTATCGATTCGTAGCTTAAGTTATTTTTAATAACGTCAATTTATTTAGTTATCAAATATCATCAAGAAATAATAAAACGATTTAAATTCAATCATGTTAATTTAGATAACTATCCAGTGACCAGGGGGGTTACCTAAAGTTTTTTTCGATTGACGATATCGCTGATGGAATCAACAGAAATGTATGAAACTGACATTGACATTCTGTAAGTCATGTGTTTGTCACGTGTGAGATATCGAACGTCATTGTTCCATACATTTTTGACGTTCGCTATAGAATCGCTTAGTAGCGAATATACTTTAGGTAAATCTTCAGATACTTTATCCATCAAATTTTACAATTTGATAATCATAAAAATTAAAATACCGTGCTATGGTTCGGTAGTTTTGTTTCTAAAATCGTACTTAGCTCATTTAATTGCAAGAAAGTCGGGGTATTTGTTATTAATCTTAATCTTCAATTAAAATAGCCATACTTTATTACTTACCATTTACCTTTGAAGTGTCTTCTATCTTACAACATTTAATATGACATAAAAATTACCTAATTATCATAATACAATATTTTATAACTCCATTCATTTATAAAATATTCCCATCTCTACGTTTTTATAGTTGTTGCTCACTTAAAATATTGTTCGGATTATTATAACGACGCGGCGCTACGAAAGTTACGGTCGAATTCTGAAACGAACGAAGTAAACGTCGGGTTGTCACAATCTAATAGACGAAATTGAAATGAAATTTGGAATTTAAATGTGAACTTATCTTCTATTCAATTTTTAAATGACGTTTCGGAATTCAGCCTATAATCTCATGTTCGTAGATATTTAAGTAATGAAATGAAAAATTTAATCTTGTAAATTATTAACTATCATTAAGTTTATTAGCGTTTTAAATATCATATTAACAAGCATGATAGGTTGAATGTGGTTTAATCTATACTCTATATCTATACTAATATTATAAAGAGAGAAACTTTGTATTTTTGGATTTTTGGATTTTTGGATTTTTGGATTTTTGGATTTTTGTTTGTATTGAAATAACTCAAAATCTACTGAACCGATTTCGATAATTCTTTCACTATTAGAAAGCTACGTTCTTTGTGTCTAACATAGGCTATAATTTATTTTTAGCAAAGTTTAGGAAATAGGAATAAACAACGCATTTCTGGACCCTGTCGCAAAATTTCATTAATTTTTTCTTTTTATTGGCTTACGCTGGGAAACCGCTCGAGTTATATAAAAATGATGTAGGAGACATTTGTAGATCTAAAAAAGTTCTACAAAAAAGTCAGCGATGGCATATGTTTATCTTTTACGGTTTTCCCACAATAATCACTTTTTGTTTTTTGAAAATCAATTAAAATATGCACTTAATTTACCGCGTTATTTTTTTGGTTTAAATATTAATCCTTATCCAAATAAGTGTGTCTATTATCAGGAGAATTTAATGTAGATTAAAATCGTCCTTGATCTTATTTAAATCTGACGAATAGTTTAGAAGATATCGCGAACACAAGTAATAAGGGTAACCGAAAAATCATCTTACGAGCAATCTTACAAGCAAAAGCAAAGAAGAAATGCAAAATAATTAGGACATTCTGATATTTAATTTAGTTAATTGAGTACATATCAAGTAAATATAACATTTTTTCAATCCGAAGTTGGGGTTTGAAAATGGTTAATTTCGAAGCATCCATTATTACTGTTACAAGCTATTGTCTGTAACTTTTGTTCTAGACATGATTTTTTAATTCCGTAAAATATAACAAAATCTTTGGACCTTACATCAAATAGAAAAAAAATGGTTAAAAATTTCGACAGTGTTCTGTTTTAAATACTAACAGTTTGGCGATCAAAGTATAATGTTGCGTTTTCACAATGTAGGTTGATACCTACGTATTGGCGGCGACCTCTCGCTCCCCGGCGTCATTAACGCCATGATCGGGAGCGAGAGGTCCTGGGAAGCCGTAGCCTCCTTCTGCGAACACGTCATGTTGCAGAAGGAGGCGAAGGAACGAGAGCGCGAGGGGGACCCCTCAGCGCCCCCGCTCCGCCGAAAGAGAGTGGGTCGTAGACGGCGGCAATATGCTGCTGTTCCACCCACTCTAAACCCTTAATGAGGGAGCTGCTTGGCAGCTGACGCAGGCGGGGCTGTGGACGAAACCGACAGGTGCCCACGGTCCCGCCGTAATACGTTTGAGGGCGGTCAGGATTTAGTGGGTATTCTGGTCACCTTCTGTGGCCAGCGAGTCCCACACTCCCTACGCCATTGCACTGCCCGGCGTAGGGGTGCATAAACGCATTTCCTGACCTTAAAAAAAAAAAAAGGTTGATACCTACGCTACTTAGATGATGCAATTCAGTATTCAGATTCCTGTCGTACGGCTGAACGTCCGATGGTAGAATGGTGATGGTGAATTATTTCATGTAATTCCTGCGCACACCCTCCAAAATGTAGCCGGTAGAACACCGAGAGACTGGCCACTTTACGCCACTTTACGCCAGTGCTTAATATTGACTAAATTTAGTTTTTGGTCCGCCTCTCCACTGAATCCAGGGGTGCGAGTTGGTATTTGGATGCACCTGCCCAAATGTGACAGCAGTATTCCACACACGGCCAGATATGTGCTATGTACAGAATAAAACGCTGTCCCGGTGGGAAGTCCAGCCGCACCTTGGTAAGGACTCCGAGCTTCCTAGCAGCTACCTTTGCCTTAGACTCAATGAGCTATCCGAAGATAAGATTCATGGTTAACATTAAACACCACGCGGACGAAGTCGCGGGCAACTGCTAGTATTTTAATCAAGAAAGAAACATGGATAAAATGCTTTTAAGACTCTTTTATTTTACGTCACAATACAGATCAACGGTCCCTACGTAAACTTAAGTAAGTGCAAAAGACTAATTTTACAGGAGAGCGCTTTAAACATTCATACAAGTGTATCTCGAATTTGTTTTTCTCAGAGTGATGAATTTTTTTATGAAGACAATGATACTAGTTTAAGAAGTAGTTGTAATTAAAAAGATCCTGAAATAAAGCAACACAAACTTTTTATATAGTATTCTTTGCTAATATAAATAGTGCTCTTAAAGTTTTTATTTTTTATTTTATTAAAACTGCATGTTTTATTACTTTTTTAATTAATATTTTGTATTCAAGTCTGCTATTCAAGCGAGCGAGTCACAAGGTCGTTTTGAGTCGCGGTGCACTGTGCACGGAATGTTGAAATATCGAACTGTGTGCAAATTGTTGACATATAAATGGTGACCACTTTGTTGAATATCGAACCAGCGCCATCTATTTATAGACGCTATAAACTTTTATCAAGTGCATATTGATTTTATTAAATCATCAAAAATGGCATTTGGAAATGCGTCTTTATTATTTGAAGGTTTTTAATTATCGTTGTCTCATACTTTATTTAAAACGTTTAAAACTCCCGTGTAATTTTCGGTGACGGTACCGACTAGGTTCGGACTCTTCTGGAGTCCATCTTCAGGGCGAGTGCTTGCTTATTTTCAATGGTCGCAATCGTGAGTTTTAGCCGTTTTAAATAAAGTGTAATATTGTCCCACGAAAGTTTTAACTATCGTTGTCTCGTTCGGTTACTTATATCATGTCTTTAAATTCTTTACATTTTGTTTTACGTTTGTACAACTTCACTATGCATCAAACAGATATTTTTCTCCGCTTTAAAATTGTCTTAAGTAACTGAATAACGGTATTTATTTGTAAATTGAACTGAAAGCTGCAGGCGTCTACTGGACTATAGTAATAAAAACAATCCTTGTCAGAACGAGCCCTACGTACAACAGTGAATGACTATAAAATGAAATAGGTAAACGTAGAACTTAATCGTTCAGTTTCCATAGACACCATATTAAGTGATGTTCCTCTACTTATTTGTATTTGATACGCTTTATTCTGGTTGTTTATGTGACTTGTGACTTTAGAACCAAGGTTAAAGTCCAAGTCATCAACTTAGGTCACAGCGGGAAGCGAGTATGTACTGTAAATTAACTTTACGCCAAGGAGTCGTTTTACAGAATTACCGGTAATACCGTTGTTTAAATTTTATAGACGATCGTCAACATGGGATTGAATGTTAAGACGTGTATGAACATAAATCAGTATTTATTTATATATTATATTTTACTGAATGTAACAGTAAACTTGATTGAAATAGTAACTGACTACAGAGACCAAAATATAAAAAACGATGCAAGAGACACCACGCAAAGTAACATATGTATAGAGATTATTATTATTTTTTTTGAGATTTTATGGCGTATAGAGATTAACGTGCCTTGTACGCACCAGGATAGTATTTTAGTCGAGTAGCAAATAGCAAGTATCCGAACAAAGGATTTACTAATCTACTCTACTGAAATGTTCCTATTCGGACACGATTAGTTACTAAATTACTATCCTAGTGCGTAGGTTTATGCTTAAACGAGTCTGAACAGTAGTAAATCCGCTACTTACTAATCGACTAATATACTATCCTGGTGCGAACAAGGCTTAAAGCCAAGTCACCTAACCTGAGTTGGCTCCAAGTCCTCCGCAGGGGGAAATGTCAACAAAACGAAGAAGTGTAAAGTAAAAAAAATATTTAAGATCAGAACCCAGCCAGTAAAATATCAATGTTTTACTGAAAAATTACGCGTAATACCAAAATTAAGTGTAACGTAAACTACTTTATTAAACACATAAAGGTTGATAGAAAGGTAATAATCATTCGCTTCGAATTGCCCTAACGCTCTTACGAGCGTAATTAAAATGTCCTGCTGAGGTAAACTACGTTTTAGCAGACCCATTATCGTTTACGGGTCTTTTTGCACACTTACCTGCTTTATTAAGTTATAATTAGAACAAATGACAATCATTACACGCTTTAAATGAATCTTACATAAGATCTATGTTATCTGAAATGTTCCCAATTTGAATATTCCCTTCTAAAATTCACTAGACCATGATGTCAAAATAACCGATAAATGTCATGTTTATTTTATAAACGCATATTTTATTTCAAATATTCGGAATTAAATCTTTGTTTTTTTTAATAAACCAATTCAAAGTAAAACCTTGATTCATTAACAATGTAAACATTTCAACATTTCAAAAAAATTATCAACGTTCGACAGGCGACTAATTTTATTTTTTGATTAAAAGAAAACATCCTGTATGTTCTAATGAAAACAAACATCGTTTATATTTGTTATACGTTTTATTAGCTAATGTTAGAAATTGTGTGTGTTTTTACGTTTTCCCATTTAAAGAACATCTATAAAGATCGAAGCGATTTGACCACCCAATGCGCAAATTAGAAATGCGTTCAATTCAATAACGTAATTATTATTAGCGTCCATTAATGTTAATTATTATAAATATCTATTTTATATTCAATATTATAGTTAGAGTAAAAAGCACTCTAACAAATTAGAGTGTTTTTTCTTTAGCAATAAAGGCTAAGTTTGTAATTTCAACTCATTTTGTTTTAGATGTTTTGTTTTTGTTGGGTTTATTTATTTTGTTTTGCTAAACATTGAAGGACGAAAAAGTTTGTTAAATATTCCAATAACGGTAAACTTTGATAATATGAAAGTGAAATTGCAAAATTGTGTAGTTTATTTAGATTTGAAAATGAAAAACAAATAATATGTCTTGATGTTCATCAGTTGTTTAGGTTTCGAGCGGAATGGAGTATAGTACCAACATAATGAAGTTTCAATCCACACTAATGACTGTAGTATCCGTACTCATGACATTTGAGTTAGTATAAATACGATAACTTTATATGTCACTTTAGCTATAAACTGAAGATTGGAAAAGTAAGTGCAACTTAACAGATTGAAGGATGCTTCCTTATGGCATGTAACATAGGAAGATAAATTGCATTACCACTTTGAGAGTACTTTATGATTATTATGCATATGCACGGCACACTGCCATTTCTTCTTTAAAGAGTCCTACGCTGGAGGTTGATTAAAAATTATAGGACAATTATGTCAATTAGAGTCCAAGTACATTTTCAAATTGCAACGTGGGCAATAAAGTCACTACAAGTACTAATAACTTACAGCTACGTATGCGAGCACCCTAAGTTATTTACGGTAATTAATTTAATTAATAAGTCTCGAATCGAACTGGACACGGTCCGAAAGGCAGGCGCTGAAGCATTTATGGCCATTTTACAGCGTGCCATTTGCTCATAGACTCTACCCCGTTAATTATTTTTTTTAAACCTACCATGTTTCTATCAATGACATATGAGTCGTTTAAACCGCGATTGTAAATAAATTTTACGATTCTATAAAGAATACAGTAGACGTTTGAAATGGAATATGAACCGCCATCTTGTTTTTATTGTTCCTATGGAGTTATGACTTCTCTTTACCGCGCCATCTTTTTAAGAATTCAATTTGATGAAGCGCTAGTATTTTTATTACTACGGCTTTCTTTAGATGAAAAGTTTATCTAAGACAGTATAAACCTTTTAGTATTTTTTAAAAATAGTGTATGGATTAATGAACTAAAGTTGAAATATTAAATTAAAATAATTAACTGACTGTCCTTATTAAATGAAAGTATATTAAGAATTCTAATTTTCTTTAGACTAAACAGTACTTACAATGGTTTTTATGAAAGCAAATTGGCCATTAAAAATTTAAGTGTTTGTCTACACCAGATTTCATTCTATTTGTTATATATACGTATTTATTCCTTCTTTTAAACACAATAAGTGTCATTTTGCTTTAAACACTTCGAATTAATATTCTAACATCAATTATTATTTTGTTTGTTGAGTCGTAACGCGTGAAGGTAATGACTAATGAACCATTTTATGTATCTAACTAATGTATGACAAAATTTAAGCATAGATCTTACTATAAAACTATAATTTTAACAGTGGTAGAGCCCGCTTTAATATCTTCGCACAAATTGTCCGGCTCGCCCGGTGACATACCACGACCATACAGAAGACAGGCGAGAAATGGAAGCAATTCCGTGTTTCGTCCGATGATTGTGGTGCCGGAGGTCTAATTTTAATCCACTTCCCCTTCCTATCCTTTTCCTACAAGGAAATGATGGGAAGAGGAAGTGGATTTTCCGGAGGAGGGGACGCATAGGGAGAGGAATTATCCTCTTGCTGTGGGTCTCCTCATCCGAAGATTTAGGGTAGGCAACGCATCTGCAATTGCAGTTGTCTATGGACAGCGGTCGCTTCGCTACTTCAGCGAGTCCAGATGGCCGCTTGCTCGTTTGCAACTTTATAATATAAAAAAAGCAATATAAGTAACAAAATCCTTTCACTTGACATTTTAACTTTGATAAAAACAAACAACAGTTGTATTTTGCTCTTTAAAACATTCGCTAGATGCTACTTCCTAAAAGAAGTAATTATTGACTTTATTGTTTCAGGTAAAACAAGTGAAGTGATAAACAAAATATTCAAGATGGTGCTGTTAAAATTTGTGTTTTGTTTCGGCTTGCTGCACATGGTCGCTGGCAAAGGTAAGATTTGTATAAAATAGAATTAAATTGTTATTTTCGTCAAGATATAACATACTATATTATTATTTAAATTAAAACAGACGTGAATAAAAACTTAAGCATACCTAACGTGACCAGACGTCCCGTTTTAAACGGGCCAGTCCTGTTTTATATTCATATGTACCGGTGTCCCCGGAATAATCTCTGGGACGTCAAATTGCCCCGTTTTCGGAAACCGCTCAAAATTTGGGTAGTGGAGCCGGCCGGGTCTGGCGTAACGCTTTTTCTGTCGCCCTGTTCGCGACGTTTGTTCTAGAGATGGGCAAAATACGTGATTCGTCGATAACATGAAAAAATTGATCACGGATTGTGACAGTTTTATTTCTGTACCGTTAGACAAAAGAGTAATTTGGGACGTTAATAGTAATAAATTGTTAGTCGTAATACAATTGTCTCACGAGGTTAGTCGGATAGACCTAACGATCTGTAATTAAGGCTGTGAAATTGAACCAAATGTACGCGCAATAAAATATACGCTTCTAAATAAGACATGCATCGTTTGTACATTTCTTTTTAATAATTAAATCACGCGATGTTTTCTTACTAAAATAATACTATAGGAGTTCATGCTTTGAGTTGTACCTGGTTGGTAATTATCACCTTTTCCTGATATTTTTTGTAATAGAACATCATGTCAAAACAAAATAAATTTTTAATATGAAATTGACCTTTATCCCTATAAAGTTCGTTTTTGCATAGCACATTAGATTAATAACAAACAAAACGAAGAATCCTAATACGACGTCAAGCTATTTTATACCTTAAGGCTTTTGAGTAGAGTTCATTTTGCTACTGTAGTATATTACACAGTGTACTTCAAAGGTACACTTTCGCCTCACTCCGTATATTTAAGAAAAGAAAACATTTCCCAGCGCCCCGGGCGATCACAATACAGAAGTGAAACACAAATTACATGCGAGTAAAGCCCTTCGTACACAAGGAAATCTGCGATTTTAGTCTATTATTGAGTTACTCAATAAAATCGTATCAGGGGTTAAAATTAGCGCGGATTATCTTAACCTCGTGTACAAAGGGCCTAACAATTTCTTTGCCCTTATCATTAATTCGCTGTCTCCGCGGGCGAAGACATTCTCTCCAACTTCTAATAGCCACATACATCAATCGAGATCACGTAGACACGCAATTACTTACATAAAATGCCTTAAATGTTTTAATAATAGATCCATAGTTGAATTATTCAAAGTTCATAGAGCTGAAATATCTTGCTACCTTTTTCTTTCAAAAAAAAAAAAACTAATTGAGACGCAATATATTTAAATAAATATGACGAAAATCCATTCTCTTAGTTTGCGCTACGTTCTTAAGATAAAAAAAGCTTGTGGGCGGTGAGTGATCGACGTTCGGGAGTTTGTCCTTCCATTGCTCAAGCCGATAAAGATTTTTATCAAAGAAAGAAAAACGCAGACGAGTTGAGAACCTCCCCCTTTTGGAAGTCGGTTTAGAATAATATTATTCTTTCTATAATATGTACATAGATATGTTGTATATGTACATCTACACTATTATATGAAATAGTAACGATTTTTATGTTTGTCCCTATATATGCTTGAATCTTTAAAACTACGCAACGGATTATGATGCGGTTTTTTTAATCGATAGAGTGATTCATAAGGAAGGTTTATATGTTTAACTATCGACTCACCCCGGCTTCGCACAGGTGCAATTATTATTATGTTATATACAACGTTCACAGTTTTTCTGTAGTGTATTTAGTATCAGCATTGCACCCGTGCATAATATAGATAATAAATAATCTTCTACTATAAAATAGTAATATAACGATAACGTGGTCGTAAAATTGCACAATATTCATTGTTTTAATGTCCTTTAATATGATAGATATTCACGCAAAATACGCGCTAGTCGTGGAGTTGTGGAAAATAGAGTCCATCATGGGTCGAACCTTTTAATGTTTCAAATACACTGTAGAAGTTTTAAAGTCAATGTAGAATTTTGCATAGAATTTAAAGACTGTACAACTAAAGATGAGATCAGAATTTTGACCTCACTAAAATAGGCCAAAATTAACATACAAATGATCCAACGAAACGTTTGAAAAACGTCACCTGATTCAATAACATACAAATGTATACATAAAATATGCATTCGTACTGTTTTGCTGTACTAAGAATATTACGAACCACCTAAAACGTGTAATATATTTAAATAGCGACCCGATTCGTCTTCGCACGGGTGCAAATCGGTATAATGCTGATACTAAATACTGCAGCGTTTGCAATGAAGCGCTAAAAATGTGTTAATTTACGACATCATATTAAAAACCTCTAAATTATCAATGTTACTCTACTATATTGTGAACGTATTATACACGAAAATCTTTCTTATGAATCACTCTATCTATTTAAAAAACCGCATCAAAAACCGTTGAGTAGTTTTAAAGATTCAAGCTTATATAGGGACAAACATAAAAAAGCGTTCGTTGTTTTATACTATGTAAGGATAAATTACTTTAATCAACCTTGTTTTAAGGATTACGTTCTAATTAATTAAACACAGCATAACTCACGTTTGTTTCGGTGTAGGTAGAGACTAGTTTCAGACCCGTCAAGGGTCCTTCATCAGGGTCAGTGGATTATCGGGATATATTCACGGTCGCGTCACGCCGGTCACTGCGTGCCTTCTACGTTATACCTATTTTCTCTTAAATTAATCCAGTTTTTTGCTCTTTTCATAGCAGAATTACTATTTATCATAACGTCGAGTTTCCATTTTCAAATCAGTGGTTAAAATACATTGGCATCCCTTTCATTCTTATTGAAATAAACAAAGACATATATTTTTGTGGCTGTTACAACACTACAAACTCTCGATAAAATAAAATGTAAAATATGTTCATATAATTGAAATAAATGTGGTTCAGTATAACGCAAATAAAATACCGTTGTAAACATATGGATATGCCTTATTATCGTATAACATTTTAAACGTTCAAGGTTCAATAGCGTTCAAACAAACCGTTCGGGTCATTGTCGACTTGACGTACATATTTGCCAATAGACTAAACAAATAGTTATGTGGACATGTCTATGTCGTAGAGCTTGTCCTCTTTAAACAAAGTATCTCAAATACATCATGATAGAGTTTCAAATTAAATTAAGAATTAAACTAAATTAGAAATAACAAGTCTCTATCAAAATAACGATTGTCATAAATATAATTTTATGACGATCGTCATTTTGATAAACTTATAAAATAACTAGCTATTGTGCGCGACTTCGTCCGCGTGGTATTAAATAAAATCCTCCTATGTTAGTCGGGGTAATGTAGCTCTCTAATGGTGATTTTTTTTTAAATCGGCCCTGTAGTTCTCGAGTTACTTTAATACATACAAAAATACAAAGTTTGTCTCTTTATAATTTTAGTATAGATTAAGACAAGTCTCTATTAATAATCTCATTTTTTTTTATTTTATAAGTATAAAATTAAAAAATTCTGCCTTTTGCTACAGATCATAGACCAAGATCCCGAGTATTATCTCTCCATTGATTTTACACAGATCTCAAATATCTAAAATAAAAACACTATTTCAAGCATGAACCTAACGTCAACCCAGCAGGGAATATCACGGCGTATAAAATTTAAAAGTTCCACTTCCTAATACTAGTGATTCACTAACGGTTTTTTGATGGGTCATCGACGTTTCAATTCATTTACTTTGAGTGACGTTTTGTATTTAGTCTAACTATAAAAGGACTCGTAGATTCGTATATTGACCTACAACAATAGCGCAAAAAATAAACAATACGGTTAGCACTCATTTCTGCGTCGACAGTTTGATTGATGTTTAAAACAATAGACTGTAATGTGATCCATAAACGAGCATGTGTGGGTAGACGAAAGAATACAGTCGAACCTTATATATTTGTCTCGCTTATGGAGGTTTCTCTCTAATCAAGTTTTTCGCTTATGAATGTTGTCCGGCGGGAACAGAGAATGATTCTCGCTAATAGACGTTATCCAGATATAGAAGATACGACGGAGTTGGCTCTGTTTTATACTAGTGAAAGTACAAGGATCGAAGTCTAATTTTTCAGACTCCGAGTCGTTGCTTAAGTATGATTGAGCCTTCTTTAACAGTCTTCGTCTTAAAGAATGCTACTGAACTTGATTGAGTGTTGATTTCTCTTAATAAATCAACTCAAAGCGGTTTTCTGAGTAACCATTCTACTGTGAATATTACAGTAAAAGTATTTTAACAATAATAATTAAATCAAATTACTCTAAATAAATTTTACCGTCCGGTATCGGTATATTTTCTATTACTCTCTAACTTTAAAACCTATCAACTAGGCCACCGCAAGAGAAACTGTTTTCTTTTTCATAATCACATACTGTAAAGATATGTTAAAAATATAAACAATGAGCATCGTGCGAAAGTGACACCAACAATACTCGAGTACGATACACGCTCCCTTTGTTCATAGTTGAAAAGAATACGCGTTAAGTAAAGCGCGTATTTGTCTAAACAACACCGTTTTTACTCTCACTCTACTTAGAAATATAAAAGCTATTCTTTAAGTTTAAGTGAAAGTAGCATAATATTTTCGGACTCATAACAAACATACCCTATGACAAATCAGACTAATAATCATGTTTATCTATAAGAAGTGCACAAGACCAGCAAGGGTGACAAGCATAGTCGCCTACTTGGTGAAGACCCGAAACGCTGGTGACAGGCGTAAATTTATAAATAACTAGCTGTTGTTCGCGACTTCGTCCGCATGGAATAAAAAAAAATATACAGTTACTCAGGGATAATGTAGCTTTCTAATGGTAAAAGATTTTTTAAAATCGTCGCAATAGTTCTTAAGTTATTTCAATAAATACAATTTTTTCTTTATAATATTAGTATTGATAAAAAATAACAATCTAAAAAAACGTCAAACAAATCATCAAGCATCAATCAAACATACATCAAACAGTCGCAAAATAACATACTTCTGTCTTATAAAGTTTAAATTATTAAAAGCCCATTCAGTTATGAAGATCCGCTAGTAACTCACTGGACCCATGCGAGTTCTGCACAGATAACACTGGCCGTAGTCCGCAGAAGCAACGAAGCGTTTCTTTTCATGCATTTAAATGCTTAATAACGTAACGTTATATCGTTAACTGTTATTCTCATTAATCATCAGTAAATGCTATAAACAACAACTGTCTGATTGTAAAGCACAGCTGAAACGTTATTTCTTCAATCGCTTAATTGTTTTCGCGCGAAGAAACATACACTTTTTATAAACAACTGATTGAATTTCACATTATTTTAATTGTATTAGTTTAATCTAGCAATAGTAGTTTTTGATGCTTTACCAAACTTCTTAATTTTGAAATAAATAAGAGACTAGCTGTTGTGCGCGACTTCGTCCGCGTGTAATTAAATTATATAGCCCTATGTTACTTCGGGATAATATTGCTTTCTAATGGTGAAAGAATATTGAAATCGGCCCAGTAGTTCTTGAGTTATTTCAATACATACAAAAATACTATTTTTCTGTCTTTATAATATTAATATAGATTATAGATATATTTTAGAAGATTTTTCCGCAACTAAGTTACATTTATTATTCTCTACATTTTTTTCCAACGCAAACTGATTTGCGTCTTCTGCACGCACCCTTATAAGGGACCCCACGCACTTTGCAACCGTTGTTTTCTTCTTGACTTCTTAAACGGGACACGTTAAAAGTTTCCAGGTGTATATTCATTGGACACATAGGTCACGCAACGTTAAACCTGTTCGGATTCTACTCGGGTTTCATTTTAAAAAACTGCCTATTGCAAGAAGACAAGATAATCTCGTTTAATAATAAAATAAATATGTTTATTTCAATTTAATCATGGAAAATAATCTTAGGTATCGTACTCGTTTATTTTTATGGCTAAGTTAAAATGTAATTTATTATCTACTAAACCTTTTTTTTCTTTTAAAAATATCTGAAGGAAAGAAAAGTACATTTTAAATTTTATATGATAAGAGATTTCTTAGCTCTTTATATAAAAACCTGTAATTTTTGTTACCTAATCTTAGTATACTAATTTCATAACATTTATATAAATTTAGTTAATATAGCCACAACATGACAAAGAAGTTATAACTTAGATGAATTAAATTAATTTATCTAAGATCAAACTTAAGAGAAACCATTGTATTAATTCAAGGCTCGAAAGTTTGTTAATTTAGAGATGTAGCGATCTTTTAATCTTAAGCTTTTCTAATAAATATTTTCTAATCTAACTTAAATCTACTTAATTATAGCTTAACATTATAATATAACTCCATGAACGTTGTACAGATCTTTTGTACCTTAAGAGCTAGCTCGTCGGTACCACAGAAAGACTCGCTTATAAAGTTTTCTCGCTTATCTCGGTCTCGCTTATCCAGGTTTGACTGTATAATATTCCACATAGCTTTAACGTGAATTTAATCGATGATTCCTTCAAATACTTTTTTAAAATCTATACTTTTATAAAATCGATTTCTTTGGCTCCATAAGCCTAACTGTTAAGCCTGCCTGCCTTTTAAGCTCTACGCATTTCGAAGAAATTATAATAATCATACACAAATCGGAAATTATTAAGAATATTTTTGCTTCAGCTAAATAGTCTTTGAGTTTGAACTTTAACCTTTCAAGCTTAATTTTAGCTCTTAAACATTCCAAAGAAATATTATAAATTATAATTAAATAGAAAAATCTTAAGCCACTATTTAGGAGACATTTTTAAGAGGATTATATATGATTAAACGAACTTCTCAAGTGAAGTTCG
>QDHC01006524.1:86146-98001 GCA_013186455.1 Papilio dardanus tibullus | reverse complement strand
AATAGCACATTTAAAGAGCTACAATTTGGTAAAACCCAAGTTTTCATAGGGCCTATAGTTTAGGCTACGTAAGCCGAGAAAGCAAAAAAGTCCCAATTTTTTTACATGTTTATTAGAAATAACTCAAAAACTACTAAATAGTTTTTTTAAACGTAAATATGGGACCAAATGGCAGCTATCTTGCATCGAACAAAAAAAGGATCACGTAAACCGGTTCAGAACTCGCTGCTCAAGTTCCGAACATACATAAAAAAAAAAAAAAACTTATTGACTTGATAACCTCCTTCTGTTGGAAGTCGGTTAATGAAATAGACGTTGTCACGTAATATGAAATAGACGTTGTCACGTTAAAATACATAAGTGTAACTACACATATAATGGCTATTTTTTTTTTATACGGGGACGAAGTCAGCAGCAACAGTAAAAGATTTAGATGCCTTTGTATAAAGGGATAGTTAGAGACGATATTTGTGTGTAATTATTATTAATAATTCAAAGATATAAACATAACTAAACCAAATTAACGACTCGTATATTATTTTGTTAATTTCAAAAAGGTTGTAATAAAAAACAAACCGATCCTTAGAGACTGAACTTGTTTTCGACCGTTATTGCAGTCTTAAGAACGAGTTTTAAAGCAAAATTTAAAAAAAGACTATCCAAATTCCGTACTTATCACTACATAGTATAGAACAAAGTCGCTTTCTCTGCCCCTATATCCCTATGTATGCTTAAATCTTTAAAAATACGTGACGGATTTTGATGCAGTATTTTTAATAGAGTGATTGAAGAAAAAGGTTAATAATTATAACTACTAACTAGCGACCCGCCCCGGCTTCGCACGGGAGCAATTATTATTAGTATGTCTGTTATACAACGTTCACAGTATTTCTGTATTATATTTAGTATCAGCATAGCACTCGTGCGAAGCCGGGGCAGGTCGGTAGTAATTCTATAATATAAAACTTACCTATTCGTGGTATAATTTCAATTAAAAAATAATAAAACGCGCGTGTTTCTTGCGAAGTTCCCGCGTAAACTGGCTAGCTATACAGCGCCCTCTCTACTTCAATTGCAAGAAAGTTCCTGTTCTTTAAAACTGTATTAATATGTTTACTATAGCTATCTCTGTTCTTCTCAAAGAGGATAAAAGGGAAGGCATTATGATAAATTATACATTAATGCCTTCAAGTCGTAAGGAAATGACCGATTAATTCAAATGTCAGTAATAATGAGAAAAATCTGTATCGTCGATTCCTTTTAACAATTAAATTAATTGGCCTTTTTTGTAAGGAGTTGTTTCTTGCAACACAATAGGTTTTTTTTAATATTTAAAAGGCTTTTACATAATTAAATCTATAAATTTCCTCTATAGTCACAGTTAAAAAGGCGAAAAAAAAAGAAAAATAATGAAAGTTGGACATATTCATTTACTTACTTTCACTTGACATACTACGAAAAAGCTTTAAGCTTTATTAAAAAAAAAAACTAAAACAAAAATGTTGTGCTGTTGTGTTATTGTTATTGCACTATTACGAAAATTAGATTTGATTTTTAATCCAATTTTGGCATTACAATACATGCCGTTTTCTGCTAACAATTTAAAAATATAACCGAAATTATATAGGTGCAAAAAATATATATATTTATAACAAAAACAAGGTTAACTAGTTCATTATTACTGATTGCATTTAATCATATATTTAATAATATCTAAATATGCAAACATGTAGGAAGAAAAAAATCTGTTGGTATACTAAAAAACAATAAGCACAAGTGAATATTTTACAACCAATGTTATTTGAACATTAATTTTTAAACCAAAAATTAATGTTCAAATAACTTTAATGGATAAATATTTAAAAAAAAACTGTAGATTGTTTTTTTTTTACGTTGCATTGGTTCCTAATTTTAAAAATAACGCCATCTATGAATCGTTTGGTACACTATTACAACTATTATCATTGTACAATAGCGGTAAATAGATAATTAATTAAACAAAAAAATATTACTTTTCGTCATAATTTTGCTATTTATAATTAACTTAAAGAAAATAAACAAAAAGTTCTGTTTCCGCCCGGGATCGAACCGGGGGCCTTGTGCGTGTGAAGCACACGTGATAACCGCTACACTACGGAAACTTGAAGACTGACCACGAAATATGACTTTAAAAGGTTTGCTTTATTTTTTACAAAAAGAAAAAGCAGTTCAAGTCTGACCACAAGTGAAATAATCACCTTCGACTTAACCTAAAGTTATACAATAACGAAATATACTTCTTTGTACAAATCAATGACGTCATCGTATTTTTGTCTATTACAGAATTTCGTATCAAATTATAAAAACAGTAATTTGGTACATTACATAACACATAATAACAGTACATCTCTGCGCTTGACTGATATCTACTTACAATCAAAAGGGTTGTGCCTTACACGTATCCAATTTATCGATATTTTTATGAATGTAATATACTGACAGATCTGTTGTTGGAAATAACCCGTATATTAGACACTACATATTTAAAAAAAAAAGTTGTTATTTTCAAAGCTTTTGATGTGGTTTTTCATAAATTTTACAAAAGCACCCGTTCATTATTTAGAACCCCGGTGTCTGGAGTCCAGATAGCCATAACGATCTCCGACTTCCGGAAGGAGATGGCACGTTAAGAAGTAATCTAATTTACACAACATATCCGTCCTTGTGCATTCAAGTGTCTTATTGGACATACAACGTTTACGACTTAGGAGCCTTCAAGAAAAGAGCGTACTCCTCCCTCAAAGGCTGGCAACACATTTGTGGTTCCTCTGGCATCGCAGATGACCGTGGGCGTCGGATCAATTAATTTAGTTGATCCGCTGCTCGTTTGCCCCCTTCTCCTATAAAAAACACACATTTATCGATAAAAACTATCGATACTGGTTAATCACTAGTAAATCGTGATTCGGTCTGGTCGAAACGGAAAGTGATTCAGCGTGGGAAACGGGCCGGGCTTGCCCGCGACTTGGCAGTGCAAGCCCCTGTTAAGTCACAGTTTAGTAATTAAATAGTAATTGACAATCTTTTACTTAAGTAAGTAGATGATCATGCTTATGTCATAGAAGATGCTCTGTAGAGCAAGACGTTTTTTTTTGTTATCTGCAATATTTAAACATCTATTAATGTTAACAAAGCTATTTGTTGGAAACAAATTAATTACCGATTTAATTTTCTTTTTTAATTTAAAGTGTCAAACGAGCAAGCGGTCACCTAGATTCGCTGAAATAACGAAGCGACTGCTACCATCCATAGACATCTGAAATTCCAGATGCGTTGCCTACCCTTAATCTACGGGAAAAGAGACGCACAGCAAGAGGATTTTTTTTTACTCGTACTATTGATCTCTGTAATTTCTTTTACATCTTGTATCGTCATGAACTTTTTTAACCAAGTCAAAAACCCTGCATAGTTTTTAATCAATCAAGAAAGTAAGTGCCTACTCTGAACGTACTCTGCGACCCGCAGGCTGCATGTTATTACTAGGTAACATTATTACATCCAGCGATCGGATCAAGCGCTGGATCACACTAGAAACTGGAAACGGGTCGCTTCGCTTGCTTGATCGCTTGATCACTTGATTTGCTTTATAATTTGATCCTAAAACTGGTTTCTTATATTATCTAGCCAAATGTCAGGGAGACCTTATAACATTTCTCCACTCTTAAGAGCTAATTTCATCGCGACGGTAACCGCCTAGGGTAGAAAAAACTGACATTTAGTTTGACAGCTGTAAAACATTAATCTTTCATTGCTGTAATAGATTGTTTTTTGATATTATTGTGCATTATCATGTCCCCGTTCTTATCCTACTCCCTTAAGCCTTGTTATCAGGATAGTACTTTAGTCGAGTAGCAAGTAGCAAGTATCCGAACAAAGGGTTTACTAATCTACTCTACTAAAATGTTGCTGTTCCGACAGGTTTAGTTACTAAATTACTGGCTACTTGACAAAAATACTAGTGTGTACATGGCTTTAGGGTCGGCGGACCGGCCTTATATCCCCCAAGTTAATCTATCTTCCGTCATATTTAAAGTAGTTTTTATTCCATTGAACTTATCTAGTCAGTGAGTACTCATACTGTTTTCTTTTCTAACTATACACTTTTTTATATAAGAAAAGGCGGCAAACGAGCAGCGGGAACACCGAGGTGATCAACGACGCCCATTGACATCTGCAATACCAGAGGAACCACAGATGCGTTGTCGGCCTTTAAGGAGGTGATACGCTCGCCTCTTGAAGGACCCTAAGTCGTAGCGGTAATGCAGTATTTTTTTAACAAATTAAACGCTAGTGAGCTTATTTAAAAACAATGAGATGATAGTAAGGTCAATATTACACCTTGTATAAAACAATAGAGCACCATGAAGTATAGTCTCGCTCAAGTAGTCTCCCCGTTTTGTTGGTCAATCTGACCTTTTAAACCGCTGATTGTTTTACCTGTGAAAGAAAATTATAACTCAAAAGGTAACTCGTAACTGAAAAACTTACCTTTTTCTGTACTATGTTTCAATTTAAGATTCCAATTGTTTGAAGCTTTTTAATTCAACGTAAATCTTAATTATTTCTAATAGAGGAGAATTCCGGAGGTGGCAGACTACAGTTATATTCCCAAGCTAAATTGATACACGATAGTTTGTTTTTAAAGGAGAAGGCGGCAAACGAGCAGCGGATCAACTAAATTATTTCGTCCGACGCCCATGGACATCTGTAACGTCAAAGGAACCACACATGTGCGTCGGCCTTTAACGGAGGAGTACGCTCTTTTCTTAAAGGCCTTTAAATACTTGTATGTACTACGAGAGAATGTTCATTAGTTATCATGTCTAGTTAAGCAGTTTCGCGGATCCACCCCCATACAGTTTTATCCTATATATGTATTATAAACATAAGTCTGTTTACGTTGGAGCCTACGAGTTGTTTATAACGAAACTTTAGAATAATATAAGTTATATAAAAACTTAAGCTATCTAGAAGTAATTTAGAGCTGTTGATTTTGTAACATGCACTTATATCATATCGATTCAACAAACAAGATTAAGGTTTGCCGGTAAGAGCTTTTTCTAAGAACTGTCAGATATGGTGAAGTAACGATATGATTTTTATCACCCGTCTTAGATATTCTAGCTCTTATGGTCTATGTAATAAGAACTAAAACGACAGTAATTATTAAATGTTAACAAGTGTAGGTGGATAACTCGTCAACTATATGAACTGAATTAGTTTAAGTACGGTTAGAAAACAAAAACTAGATTTAATTAAAATATTTTATTCTAATAATCAAGTTGAATAGATTTTATTTTTTAAACTGAATGAGAGAGATGTATAAATGAATGAGAGAGTCGTGAGATTTTTGAACTCGTCTACGAAGGTTAATATAACGATGAACAAAAGCCCATATTCCTTGTAAATTAAAATTCCATTATTAAGCTTCCTTTATTAAGTATTATTAAGCTAAAAGTCTTTGTGACCTTGCAAATAGATCCTTAGTAACCTCAACGTGATGGATAATATCTCAATAACTACTTAGACCTTTGAACATCAGAATGCCTTCACTTTTCTAGGACAAGAATATAATACGCTGGTACTCTACTAATATTAAAGTAAGGTTTTACATCAAAGTTGAAATTCAATATTATTTCTGATCCTGTTTAAGAACGAAGTACTTATAGCTGAAAATATAAAAGACAATAGGAGAAATAGCATAAAGAATATAGTAATCAAGAAAATAAAATTTCACTATAATTTCTCGAGTATAAACAGTGTTGGGTAAAAGGTAAAAGTTCTAGTCAAGCTAGTCCTAAGTCTACAAAATACGTCTTTATTTTACTTTCCTTCTTCAGTCAATTAATTTAATTAATTTTGTTTTTTTCTCCGATAAAAATATCCTCCTACTTTTTCTGATTTGTTTTGCTAACCGTACCCACACGGCATACGTGTGACGTAACGGAGTGGAAAGTTGCACCGACTGTACATCAAGTTAGCTTCTGGTATTAACTTAACTCCTAACTTAGA
Organism: Papilio dardanus tibullus; assembly: GCA_013186455.1. Classification (NCBI taxonomy): domain Eukaryota; kingdom Metazoa; phylum Arthropoda; class Insecta; order Lepidoptera; family Papilionidae; genus Papilio; species Papilio dardanus. The sequence continues at coordinate 91,950 of QDHC01006524.1, read as the reverse complement.
AGTTAAGTTAAGGACATTAGTAATTTAATTAGAAACTTTTACCTTTTTAAATAACTTTCTTCCGAACGAGGCATAGGCATAAATGATATCTAAACACTGGCATATTTTTGTAAAAAGACAAGACTTGAAAAAATATATTCTTGATGTTTGATTAAAATTAAAAAACAAAAATTAAATTTGTATAAAAGTATTACAAACAAAATATTGGTCCCAGATCGGTGTACGCTGGGAACCTTCCTAAAACGCTGGCCGCATTACCACGTTGGATTTCAACGCTGATGCGTTGCCCTAAATGCAGGCCAGCTGTTTGTTCACGTCAGACCTCTATCAAACGAGTTGATAGGTCTCGATTAAGCCGGAAAGTCTATAGGCCCCGTGTTTCAGAGTCTCGACTCTTATGTTATTTTTTTATTTATCCAAGAATTATGGCATCTATTCTCAAGGCGAAGGTTTAATAGTAGGCATTGCATCAATAAACGTAATTGTTAAACTATTCTACCGTTACGAATAATTTCCGATGCTGTAACTGTTCGCATGATTGGTTTGCGGTAAAGTTCAAGCCTTGGTTCTTTAGTCATTGTTTAGTAAAGGGTAGATATCATCATCATCATCATCATCAGCCTATCGACGTCCACTGCTGAACGTAGATATACTATCGTAATATTGGGATCAAAAGCAACAACGTTAATATGAACACATCTCACGCCTATATTAGGATAGACAAAGATATTGGATTTCTATTTACATTTTTGAAACCAGCTTGTAAAAAGTTCTTATTGAAGTTTAAGTACTACCTGTTTAAGTTAAGAAATGTATTAAGTTTGGGCATTCACTGTCAAAAGAATTGTACAAAATAAGTATTATTGACATCCCTCCCATTGCCTTTAACAAAATAATTAATTTGTGTATGAAAATAGTTGACGCATTAAATTGTAGTTGGCATATTCGATTTTACGATATCCGTCATTTCGTTTATCCCTTCTTAGTTTCGAAACCTTGATCTAAAACCTAAATTATTATTGTTAGGAGAAGCTTTGCGTGAAATCAAAGTTCAGCTAACGCCGGCAAAGCCATTCATATCCGAGTATTTTCTGCCAGTGCGACACGCGCGAACGCGGACCACGCACGCGCCAAAACTAACCTCAAAGTGACAGTTGACAAGCCGCGCTTTTTGAATTGTTTTATTTTTTTAAGTGAACTGTGTTACCAGCCATTAATTGTTAAGGTGAGATTTGTTATGTATAGTATTAAATTAATGCTATTAATTAATTTTATTTACGTATTTACTTAACTAAAAATAATCAAAATATACCAAAATCTTAAATATAAAATCTAGACGTCTCTGATTAATTCTTTCTCAATCTAACTTTGACCTCTTTCCATTGTAAGTTTAGCTAAATTAATTAAAATTAATTTGATAAAAATCTAGTAATTTATCGTTAATAACATCTTACAATCCAATCTATTAATTGTATTACATTACAATCCATTTCATAGTTCTATATTATTTTCTAGTACGAAATTATAAAAATAAATTTACAATTAAATAGGTAGTTTCACAAGACGTGACCACTAATTGCTACGCTCGAGCGTCGATTTTGACCTGAAGATGTTCAAAGTTTGCGACCTCGTGCCGGACCTTTCCTTTCCTTTTGCATTAGCGCAAGTACGTATCGACATAAGTCCATAACAAAACACAACGTAATTTAGTGATAGTGTCTTACATTATTACACATAGAAAGTAGGTATATAGTAGTAACATATTGTTAAAAAAATACTATTATGTTGTTTCTTAACAATAAAGCTAAGGAATTAAAAAAATATTAATGTTCCTAATAAACTTTATCCTAACTTAATTATTTTACAAACTTAAAGTAGTTAATAAAATACCCGTCTATTTGGCACCAGAGGTTCAGGAAATCGAAGTAGTAAGCGTTACAGTCATAGAGCTATCAAATCTCACGACTCACGACAAACCGTACATTCCAAACATGGAGTATGTCAGTTCCTGCAATTACATTTCTGCCAACACACGACTCCCGGCTTTTTTAAATACCACATTATAGAATTAGATAGAGTTTTTTTTTGTAAAAGTTGTGTTAATGTAACTGATTGAATAATAACATTGTTTATTTCAACGGATTTTTGTAAATATTTTGATATTGGCAAAATGGAAATGTAATAGTATTTATTTGAAGTCAAACTCTTAATATCACGCTTAAAAACAGTTAATATCTTTCAATCTTATACATCAAAATGTTGATTGATTATCAAAAACATTTTTACGCGCAAAAAATATCAGCTGGAAATTCGGTATTCATAACTAACCTAGTTTTTATTAGGCTTAATTGATTTGACGTTAAGAAATTCCCGCACAAATGTACGCCATTGCGACAATTGTTCTATTTGGCGCAAAATAACTAAAATTACATAAATGCCTCGTGTATTTCTCACGCCAATAAACAAAAGCAGCATATTAATGCCATAGATTTTAGATACAATACACCTCCATTTTATATTCAATGCTTATCCAAGAAAATCAGCTGATAAGTAACGCCATTGTTTCCCGCCATCTTACTGTCACTTTTCATGCGACTTGTGTCGTTGACTGTTATGTGAGTGTTGCCATCTTATAATTGTTGAATTCTAATAAAAAATAATACGCAATTTTTAGCAGATAATAAAGTATGTAATCAAATAAGTTTTATTAAACAATTACTTTTCTTCTTCTTCTTCTTCTTAGATCTTACACTCCCATGAAATTTCATATTACCGTTACGTCTTCGTCATTAAAATTCGACAAAAATCCTCTGTTAGACTGTCAATAATTCAGAGTAGCTAAAAAAATTGTTTTCTCATGAATAGTCCAAATATTAAATCAAATTTTGCACTTCTAAATGTTCCTTTAGCAGTAATATTAGTATGACACTTACAAATACTATTTAATTTCCCGACTTTCAGGAAGTTGAGATGTACTCTTCATTCAATTATATGTCATTGTTCCCTCGATCATCATAACATCTTTGCAGCCGTTGGCGGGGAGTTGAGCAAGCCGTGAATTATCTGCTCAAAACGGCATGTCAGTGTCGCAACCGTAATGACAGACGTGTGATTATATTTATATATTCATAGCTAGCTTTCGCCCCCTGGCACTGACTATGTTTACCACTATTTATGTGGCAAATGCTGTAAAACAATGGACAGCCTTTGTTTTACATATTGATCTGTAATGCCGAATTCTTAATCTATCACGACTCTAGCCTGACTCTGTGACTCTGGTCTGGTCTAATAATTTATGACGCTATTACACATTTAAATGATGTTTTAGTATTCGTCCATAAGTCTTTCAATGACTGCAGGTATGAATAATCAATCAACAATCAATCATTATCGAGATTATTATCACACTCAGAGTGGTTAATTAATCAATAAAGAACGTGCTAAGCGTAGATTTTATATGAGTTTGTAAAGGTTAAGTAACAATTAAATGAATTAAAATCATTTTTTTATAACTGGCTACTAAAGTGGCTAACGAGACGTCAATCTATAGTTGCGTTTTAAAAATTGCAAATATGTTGCGGTTGTTGATGCGTGCGATAATAAATCGAATGATTTCTTCACTTGTTTAGTTGAGTTACGGAATAGACCCATAGCGTTCGAAGTAGGACACACTCGTTTCTATAAAATCATAGTACTAGATTGGTTATGGTTTGTTGAAACAAAGAAGCAAAAAATAGGGCATCGTAAAAGTGCGATTTTAGTTAGAAGCAATTTAAGAGATACACGACCGAATTTTCCAACGCGACTCAAATATTCAAGAGCGTCTTACATGTTAAGTCAACGCTTAAACTGCAAATTCAACGGCGATCGCGCTTAATTTTGACCTATAATTTCGTAGAGAATAACATGTACGCGAGACGGACATATTAAGTATGGGAGTTACGTTCCTTTATTTCCTCTTCAGAGTGATTTACAGACTTTAAAATATTAACATAATTTTGTTAATTCACTAATATTTATTTTAACCATTCTAAGTACGCTTACAATAATCGAATACCGAGATTCCTATGAACGCTAGATTCGTAGTCAATACCCCATTAAGCGATTAGCTCTTTAAAACATTTCAACTACATACTCTACATTAAACTTCTACGTTTTGTAATCCTATACTCGTAGCTTCAAGACCGAGTTCGCAATAAAGAGATTTTGCTTTACCATAAGGTCGTTTTTTGCGTGAACCCGATCTAATAAACATTATCTGTTTAGTTCGAAGATGTGCATCCATTTTACTTTCATAATAGACACTTTCGCCGTAAAACAGAGAATTGTATTAATTAAGTACCACAGATATGTATCTCGAAAGTTATATTTCACTTTGTACTCTTACTTTTATTCCTATTAAATGTTTTAGTAAGTTTTAAGGGTTTGTATTTCAAAGGTGTCGGTTACCATTATAACCTCCTTTGACATAAACAGCTTGATCGATTATGACTATTGTCATTAGATTTATATTCTGCCTCTGATTGTAATGGTATTCATTTTTGGGGTCAATAGACCTGACCTATGTGTAATATTAATTATTAGTGCTCATGGGTAATATTAACTACTAGCTGTTGTGCGCGACTTCGTCCGGGCGGAATAAATAATAAAGCCTATGTTACTCGGGGATAATGTAGCTTTCTAATGGTGAAAGAATTTTTAAAATCGGCACAGTAGTTTTTGAGTTATTTCAATACAAACAAAAATACAAAGTTTCTCTCTTTATAATATTAGTATAGAATCGTGTCAATTGAAATATTTGACTTGAGAATACTCTTGGCCAATTAAAGCATTTTTAACTCCCGCAAATAAAGTTAATATAGAAAATTAGAATTACGAAAGTACGCATTTGTTGTAAAAACTTGTACACGGTCAGTGCAATGTAATGTGTAAAAAAGTATATTAAATTGTGTTTTAATCGTAATGCCAACAAGCAATCTGGAACACGTCCTGCTCTCAACAATGTTTACACAATTATTTTGTACTAGCTGTTGTTCGCAACTTCGTCTGCGTGGAATGAAATAATATAGCTTATGTTACTCGGGGATAATGTAGCTTTTTAATGGTGAAAGAATATTTGGAAACGGCCCAGTAGTTCTTGAGTTATTTCAATACAAACAAAAATACAAAAATTCAAAAATACAAAGTTTCTCTCTTTATAATATTAGTAAAGAATGGATTACAAACAATTGATATATAAAAACTTCTTTTGTTTTTTATTTACACTCATTTTACTGACTATACGAAGAAGCGACTAGTTCTTACGAAATTTAATTAGGGTTGTTAAAATCTTTAGTTGTAAACTTAAAAACAAATAGATTTAGTCTGCTTTCCCTTCCTATCATTTTCTTCTAAGAAAATTATGGGAAGGGGAAGTGGATTGGCGGGAGAGGGGACGCATTGGAAGAGGTATTATCCTCTTGCTGTGCGTCTCCTCCGTGGATTAAGGGTAGGCAACGCCTCTGCAATTGCAGATGTCTATGGGTAGCGGTCGCTTCGCTTTTTCAGCGAATCAAGATGACCACTCGTTTACCACTTTGTAATATAAAAAAAAAATTTGGGGCGCTTCCAAAAGTATCTTTCGATTGGCGATATCGCTGATGGAATCGACAAAAATGTATGAAACTGTCAATGACATTCGATAAGTCATGTGCTTGTCATGTGTGAGATATCGAACGTAGTTGTCAGTTTCATACATTTTTGACTTTATAGAATCGCTTCGTAGCGTATATACTTTGGGTAGCCCCCTTGTCACCATATGACCT
>QDHC01006524.1:58508-78337 GCA_013186455.1 Papilio dardanus tibullus | reverse complement strand
TTCAAACTTGACATTAATTTTAACGATATTAAGACGTTACACAATATCTAAATAAATTCTGTAATAGCAAGTTATTCATTGCTTCGTAAACTTTTATGATACGACCAATTATATGAGTTTTATTGTTTTTAACTAACATATATGAATGCATGAGATGAGTAGATTTTCATACGTATGTTTTAAAATCATATCTTTTGCAAACTTTTCTAACATCTCGTGATTGCAAACATAGTTAGGTCCGGGCTAAGGATGAACGTTGATTCAATAAACTAGAAAATGTTAAATCAACCGTTAATCACCCGTCAACGGTTCAACCGTTGACCGATTTTCATTTAACTAGTTAAATTCAAAACAAATCTACATAAGGAGTCACTGGTCTATTGTTTTTACGACGCCAGTCTTCGGGTCTTTCTGTATCAAATGTATGGTTAATTAGTTGACAAAAATAACTAGTTTTACAATTAGTTGACAATAGAAAATTAACCGTTTCGTTTCGTTGACGCCAAAACCGTCAACAAGCCATCCCTAGTTCGAGCAAAACAGCATCAAAAATATACCTAAATTTAGACCTTTTTTTTATCATGCGAAGTCTGTGCGTGACAAATCCGATTGCAATGTTGAGTGCAACCCATCAATTATATTCCAAACAAACTGACCTTAATATGCAACCATTCTTGACCATAATAATATATTAAGTGACCTCGAACATCCATCATTTCTGTACATAATTAGTTTAAATCATTAAACCTATACGGAATAGCAATAAGTCACTTGAAAATGTGTGACCACTTAATCTTTGATATTTAGTCTATGATTTACTCTGTGAACTTTTTCGACCAATCAAAATTGAGATAAACCGCGCGCTAATAAAGTCTCTCATGATTCTATTTTTGAATGCAATAATTAGCCAGCGTGAATGAATTCGTTAGAATTCATATTTGTCTATTGTACTCTTTGCAGGGTCAGTTAATTAAAAATAATATATTAGTTTAACCTTAGTTAGATGGACAGATTGGCAGATGTTAAGCCTTGTACGGACCAGGCTAGTATTTTAGTCGAGTAGCAAGTAGGACGTATCCGAACAAAGGATTTACTAATCTACTCAACTAAAATGTTGCTGTTCGGACACGTTTAGGTACTAAATTACTATACTAGTGCGTAGGTTTAAGCTTAAACGAGTCCGAACATTAGTAAATCCTTTGTTCGGATAAATGCTACTTGCTACTCGACTAAAATACTATCCTGGTGCGAACAAGGCTTTAGGCGCTCATAGCCATCAGTAAAAAAACTTCTAAAATCCCTATTTCTAATGCATTAATTAACAGTCCTAACATCCTACTCGTGATCTTCACCTCGATATCTTTTTTAAGAGGTAATAAATTTTAACTATTGTTTTTTATGATATATTTCGAAAATCTAATGAGAGGCCTTCAAAAATCAATTTTCAAATATGTCAAATGTATTTTATATTGCGACATTTAAACATTTACCTATGTTACGTAAATTAGTCCATGTCATATATCTTGTTACATTTTGCCTGGAGGCAAATAAGTTACATGTGTGATTAAACGTGATATTACGATATAGATATACCTTGGGGGCTACCGAAAGTATCTTTAGATTGGCGATATCGCTGATGGAATTGACAAAAAGTATGAAACTGACAATGACATTCTATAAGCCATGTGCTTATCTCGCGTGAGATATCGAACGTTATTGTCAGTTTCATACATTTTTGATGTTCGTTATCGAATCGCTTTGCGGCGCATGTACTTTGTGTAGATTACGCGGTGTAATGTTACCAGGGGGATTAACCAAATTACATGCGCTACAAAGCGATTCGATAGCGAACATCAAAAATGTACAGAGCTGTCAACGACGTTCGATATCTCACACGTGACAAGCACATGACTTATCGATTATCAGTTTAATACATTTTTGTCGATTCCATCAGCTATATTGCCAATCGAAAAGCACTCTGGGTAGTCGGGGGACTGATGTAACATTCATATTTATTAGTTACTTACTTCTGTGTACAGATGGCGATAACCTGCGACTGCCCAATGTCGCAGCCGGGACCTACGCTGGCGGCGGCCTGCGGAGGAGGCGCATTCATGCTCTTCATGGGCCTGCTGGAAGTCTTCCTCAGGAGTCAATGTGATTTGGAAGACCCGTGCGGTAGAGCAACGGTCAGAAATAAATACATTTCTAACCTAATCACTAGTATATCGTAGATTTTTTTTTATTAATCTCTTGTTATGGCTCTCCCATTTCTGATTGGTCCAGTGTCGAGTGTTTATGGTTTAGTTCTAGTATCAGGGAGAGTGGCAACTTTACTTTGCTATATTTATATTTACATAAAAAAGAGTTTCGTGGGCATACAAGTGGATTAAGGATTAAAAAATATTAGATTAACTGTTGATTTACCTAAAATAAGGCAGAAAAACAAATAGATTTTCCTTTTCTCAAAAGCTTTTTTAAATACTCTATGCTCGCAGCTATTAAAGTATAGATACGTAAAAAAAATATTATTGCTATTTTAATATTATAGGCGCAACAATTGTTTGTATCCACACGTTATAATTAATGATTATTTTTATGTGATAAAATGTGAACTCTATGAACTGTAATCAACATTTAAAGTTCTCCGACGTAATGTTATAAAATAATAAAAATTATATAAAAAACTGTAACAATGGTGTGAATTTCCGACATTATTGCTAAACGAGATCGTTCCCAAAAGATGTGGACGCGGAATTCTCAGTCAACGAATCAAACTGTGATAACTAGATCATAAGAAAATATGGAAACAGTGATACAATGACTAGATAATAAAGTTTAAGTATTAATTTATTTTAATATCATCGATCTGCAAAAAAATAAACGACATTTTGATAAGTGCGAGATAATTCCATCATATTTATTCCCCGAATGTCGGTACAGGGGGCTATTCAAAGTATCTTTCGATTGGCGATATCGCCGATGGAATCAACAAAAATGTATGAAGACACGAACAGAACACACGAAGACAGATGTTCGCTATCGAATCGCTTCGTAGCGAATGCCCTTTTGGTAACCCCTCAGTTTTAGTATTTTTAACAAATAGTTTATGTGTATAGTACCGTCGCAACATGGACTCCGTGTACGACTTCATAGTGGTGGGCGGAGGGTCCTCAGGCTCAGTGGTTGCAGCCAGGCTGTCTGAGGTGCCGCATTGGAGGGTATTGCTGTTGGAAGCCGGTAAGGAAGGATGTTAAGAAAGATCGGATGTGTAGTAACACATTTTATTATCTATGATTTTATACGCCACTAGCTGTTGTGTGCAACTTCGTCCGCGTGGAATTAAAATCTATAGCCTATGTTACTCGGAGATATTGTAGCTTTCTAATGGTGAAAGAATATTTGAAATCGGCTTAGTAGTTCTTGAGTTATTTCAATACGTACAAAAATACAAAGTTTCTCTCTTTGTAATATTAGTATAGATTTACCCGCCCATGTATGCGTCGCAAGCCATAATCTAGTACCGGTGGAGAACTCCATGGGAAGGCAAAAACTACTAATATAGTCTATCCGAGTAACATAGTTGTATTTAACAAGTTTTCACACGATTTTGCTAAATTTATGCAAATACCATAATAAGGTTTCGACGAGCCGACTGGCAGTCAGGTGCCGTCGATGTTCCTGAACTTCATCGGGTCTAGCATCGACTGGGGCTACCGCACGGAGCCCGAGCCCGCCGCATGCCTCGGAGAGGACGAGAGACGCTGCTACTGGCCGCGAGGGAAGGTAGTTAGAGAATTAATCTCTACCCTACCCACTTAAGAGCGTTAAATGGGAACTAAATTATAGTTAGACGACTTCCTAAATGTTATTTTGTATCTTATATTCCTCCGTGTGCAGGTATTAGGTGGTACATCAGCTATGAATGGAATGATGTACATCCGTGGCTCCCGCAAAGACTACGACGCGTGGGCTGCGGCCGGAATCGAAGGCTGGTCGTACGATGACGTGTTACCATACTTTCTCAAGTCTGAGGACAACAAACAGGCTGCGGAGATGGACCCTGGGTATCACAGCACCGGGGGCCCGTTGACAGTGTCCCAGTTCCCGTATCATCCGCCTCTGAGTTATAGTATTGTGAAGGCTGGGGAAGAATTAGGTAAAACTACTTTAATCTAAAGTCTAAGGGGTGACTAGTCCGTAGTTAATCACGCTGGCCCAATACGGGTCGGCTTCATACATATCTTTAAACTGCGCCGATATTTGCAGACATCACGATGTTTTCCTTCGTCATGAAAATGTACATATAAAATCGAAAATACATTGGGTACTTTGCACGATTCAAACCCAAGAACTGCAGATTACAAGTCAAGCACCCCTGAACCACCGACGCTCGTCTATGAATATAACATTCTTCTGTTCCATCCAGGTTACAAGTCCCGGGACTTAAACGGCGAGCATCACACGGGATTCGCGATCGCTCAGACCACGAATAGGAACGGATCCCGGCTGTCCGTGGCGCGCGCCTTCCTGCGACCCGCGCTCAAGCGACCCAACCTGCACGTTATGCTCAACGCAACTGTCACCAGAGTACTCATCAACCAGAAGACAAGACAAGCGTATGCTGTCGAAGTTAGAAATAGTTATGGATCTATGGAGACTATATTTGCTAATAATGAGATTATTTTGAGGTAAGATAACATTGAAAACCAGATGGATTGTACGCTAGAGGATGGAGGAAGGGTGTCAGATATGGCTGATAGAGAGGTATGAAAGAGTACATGCTGTGCCGACTTCTATACAGAAAAAGGGCAGAATGGTGATCGATGGTGACTACTGACTGACAATCTAATTATTGTTAATTAGAAACATGCAGTGTGTTCCCACCTTAAAAATGCTTGAAATAATATTGCCAATAAGTTCTTGAGAATCATGAAAAATGTCTCTAAAGCTATCAGTGTATCTATTACATTATGCTGGACCCTTTGTCTCTAACATCACAAATATAACCAGTGCGGGAGCGGTAGCATCCCCGCAACTGCTGCAGCTGAGCGGTGTGGGCGAGCCGCGGCTGCTGGCGCGCGCCGGCGTGCCCCTGGTGCACGCGCTGCCCGCCGTCGGCCGCAACCTGCACAACCACGTCACGCACTTCCTCAGCTTCAGCCTCAAAGACAACAACACAGCGCCGCTCAACTGGGCCACCGCTATGGAGTATTTGCTCTTCAGAGATGGACTCATGTCTGGGACCGGTATGGAAGTTTTTTTCTTTAATATTCTATTGCTAATGTCTAATACTCAATTTCCCATACTTTTAATCCATAAAATCGGGGTTGAGTTCTTTTAAACCTTATTTTATTATTGTCTCAATACTTTTATGGACACTTCAAGGCGCGAGGCCGGTTTAAAGCCTTGTACCAGGATAATATTTTAGTCGAGTAGCAAGACATTTAGTAACTAGATTTGTCCGAACAGCAACATTTTAGTAGAGTGATTAGTAACTCCCTTGTTTGGATACTTATTACTTGCTACTCGACTAAAATACTTTCTTGATGCGAACATGACTGAAGCGCGAGGTCGTGGGCGTACTGCTCATGCCTTCTACCGCCTCTGGTAATATTTAGTCTATTTAGCTTATTGCAAAATGATATATTCTTTGATATGCTGTTTATCCAGGTATATCAGAAGTAACCGCATTCATAAACACAAAGTACGCGGACCCGGCGGGCGATGACCCTGACATCCAGATGTTCTTCGGCGGCTTCCTCGCTGACTGCGCCAAGACCGGCATGGTCGGCGAGAGCCTCGGCAACGGCTCCCGCACCATACAGATGTTCCCCGCCGTGCTGCATCCCAAGAGTAGAGGACATCTGGAGATCGCCAGCAATGATCCATTCGCCCATCCTAAGATTTATGCCAAGTGAGTTAATTTTGATTGGAAGCACGTTTGCTAGAAATTATTTTATAAGTCTCAAGTAAAAATATGACTTACTTAATGCAGCTCTAGGGTCTTTAAGTGGCTACTACGATAAATAAAGTCCCTCGAACAACTATGAGTACAAATTATACGTAAATGGCTTAAAAATGTCTAACTTTAATTAATTTTCCTAGCTACTTAACCCATCCTGACGACGTGAAAACATTAATCGAAGGGATCAAATTCGCGATCAAGCTATCAGAGACCAAAGCATTAAAGAAATACGGTTTAAAATTGAACAAAACGCCAGTTAAAGGATGTGAGAAGTTCAAATTCGGTTGTGACGCGTACTGGGAGTGCGCGGTGCGGATGCAGACGGGGCCCGAGAACCACCAGGCGGGGTCCTGCAGGATGGGACCCAGGGGAGACCCTAATGCGGTTGTTGATCATCTACTACAGGTAGGCTTATTATGGTATTTATTTATAAACTATTTAATGACCAAGCGAAGAGCCAGATAGAAGTTGGCGGCAGACTATGGGACCTGTGCTTTCTGCCCCACTACAGGAACTTAGATCGGTAAGAATTAACGTATAGTTATTTTGATTTTCAAATATAATTACGGCGGATTACTTGATTGTAAAGATTCTCCTTGTGTTTCTCAGAACTCAATTTATTCATTAGAGACACTGGGACACGCCTTCAATTCTTATTGGACTGAAATTGGATTGAATATCATACTATTCTAAACATTTCACCGTCATGACCATAATCATGTTGTTGGTATTAATATCTAGATAGAATTAGTCATCATTGTCATAATTTTGATGCAATTGTTCTCTCTCCTCATCTTCAAAGTCTTAATCAATATTTTGAGACACTAATAATAAACTTGGTCCATGTGCTAGGTGCAAGGTATAGACCGGCTGCGCGTGGCGGACGCGAGCGCGCTGCCCGCCGTGCCCTCCGGCAACACCAACGCCGCCTGCGTCATGCTGGGCGAGCGCGCTGCAGACTTCATCAAGCAGCGCTGGCTCTCACAAGTACGTTGTTAAAAATATAATTTAGATCATAAAAATATGATTTGGACATGATTTTGTAGGTTTCTCCATTGGAAATGACTGTTAAAGAAGAAAATATTTATGTTTTGTAAAGTCTTTCTTTCTGATAGTAAACTCTTGCTATGTTGGTCATTATGGAAAATAGTGCATTTTTAGTTTTGTTGACTAGGAAAAAATTATATGATGAAAATCCAACACTTTATTTTAGATGGCCTTAATTTCAACGATTGAACCGTGCAAAGACTCAGCCCGCTGACAGTCGGACCATACCTTTATTTGTCAATACGTGAGTTAAAAAACTCGCACGTAGAGCGCACTATTTGAAAAGCACGGTTTAGTCATTTTATTATAGTTTTGTGCATGCATAACAGTGTTTAGTAAATTACTGGGTAATGTATTTTGCGTAGAAAAATTAGAAAACCAAAGTTAAATAGTACAGTTGTCGATTATCTCTTCCAATTTGACTTAGGAGAGAAAATGTACTAAAATTTAGTAAACTAACGGCCGAATTTTTAAACTCGATTAAAAAGAATCGCTAATCTAAGTGGCGTCAAAATAAGAGATCGCCGTAGAACTTGTAGTTTAAGCGTCAACTTAACACTAAGTCGCTCTTAAATATTTGAGTGGCGTTTGAAAATTCGTCCGTAAGCATCAAAGATTTGTATCAACATTATATAAATATTAATTTAATCTTTTCAGGCTACCCTGCACTCATTTATAGATTTTTTTCTAGGTTACTTTTTATAAGCAATAAACAACCGTTTTTTGACATTGACAGGCATACCCGACCGCCGGCGATGTGTCAAACTTGTTGACAGCCAGCGAGACTAGGCACGCCGCGCGACCCTGGGCGCCCTGGCACTGACATTATGCCACCAAAAAAATGAAATTACTATTTTATTTAAATAAACTATAGCTTGTACATATTTCTGATTATACAAATATTATTTTATTTTATTTTAAATCAACGAACTTTAGCTTAATATTGGCTTTTATATATTTTGAACGTTAAGTTTTAAATGTTTTTTTTAATTACTTTGATTAATATCGATGTATACCTATAATTTATTACACTATTTTTACATACCAATCCTGGAGCTCCATTAGACTGATGTCACGCCAAAAAACGACCTTACGCTAAAGCAAAATCTCCATTTTTATCGCGAACTCGGTCTAATGAAGCCTTAAGGTGAATAAATAGATGATATCATTAGGGTTTTTAGGTTAGATTTTATAAATGATGTAGAACTTGTAGTAATATTTTCATGTGTAAATATTAATTTAAGAATGTTTTTTTACGAAATAAAACAATTAAAAATATCTAAAAGCAACCTTTATTGAAACAATGTTACTGAATGACATTTAAATTCGCCTAAATTCATTACTTAGTTTAATATTACAATTATCTATCCTACATTTTGCGATTATTATTGCGTTTTTTGCCCGATTTCTAAAAATGTCAAACCATATTACAATTTATAAAAGTCATATCGATACTGTCAAAATAAACTGTCGTTCCAATAATGTAGTTAACAAATGATTCCATAAGATCTAAAAGTAGGAATTCATTTTATTTTAGAAACCGGGTATGAAGTTGGCGACAGACGCTCAACTGCACAGTTTTAACTGTGTAGTTAAAACTGGCGTGTATAGGCAACATTGAGAACTGTTAAGTTCGACTACACGCGTCAATTTGAACTGCAGTTAAAACTGTACAGTTAAAAAACTGAACGTTTCTAGTCGGTTTCATAGCTACTATTTTTTATTTTATTGCATAATGTTGGCAGAACTAATAATATTTATCTGTCAAAAAATTATAAAAGACTTAAGTATACTCTATTCAAAGTACATAGTTAAGTTATATAACTTTTTGGGCACTTTATTTAATAATTATCTCGTTAGACATTCAGATATGTATATTTAATACATTTATTGAACACATGTATAAAAAAAATATATTATTGCCATAACATTGTGACTCAGGGGTTTAGCTCTTGATTTGTAAACTACAGGTCATGCGTTCGAATCCCGCCATGTACCAATGTGATTTCCATTTTCGATTTTCATTTACATATTTACCCGACGTTCTTAGGTGAAGGTAAACATCGTGATGCACATATCGGCGAAGAAATTCAAGGATATGTGTCACGCAAAATACGCGCTAGTCGTGGAGTTGCCGAAAATGGAGCCCATCATGGGTCAAAGCCTTTTAACCTTAAACGTCAAATTAAATGTTTTACTTCTAAAAATAAGCAGAATTTCTTCACTACTTACATTAAAAAGCTTATAATTACAATTACAATTACATTTTTATTTGATATCACTTGTTGTCTATAATCGTCATAATTCTTTGATAATCTGTATATAATATTTATAGGTAGGTATAGATTAAAAATATTTTATCTATTGTCCGATTTGTAGAGGAAAATAATTTATCTAGAAGGAACACATACGTGTGTAAATAACGCGAGTTTCACAGTACCAAGACATGTAATTCTTAATTAATATGTTTTTAATAAGAAATTACATGTTTTTGTTTTTTCGAGTGAAAACTCACGATTAAATACAAGCGAGAAACCTCTGTAAGCAAGAGTCATTCTCTAGTCCCGATGAGGTACTTCCATTAGCAAGAAATTTGGCCTCTAAGCGAGACAAATATCGTGGTGCCTTGGCCTATCGCTTATACAGGTTACTGTATTATTATTAATTAAAATTATTAAATACATTTTGTTACTGAGTCATCTGACAGAAGGACGGTTGTGATGTTTTTTCTCTGTCGCACGTTTTATTCCTAAATATTTTTTTTTCACCTTAAAACTAATTAATCTATACGAAGTAAAGTAATTTCTCGCGTACTAATTATTTCATTTATAAAGATAAGAATAATATTCAACAATTGGTATTCATCCTAATATTATGTTGTCTACTAATAAGCCTTGTTCGCACCAGGATAGTATTTTAGTCGAGTAGCAAGTAGGATTTATTTGAACAAATTTACTACTGTTCGGACTCGTTTAAGCCTAAACCTAAGCACTAGGGTAGTAATTTAGTAACTAAACGTGACCGAACAGCAACATTTTAGTAGAGTAGATTAGAAAATCAATTGTTCGGATAAATGCTACTTGCTACTCGACTAAAATACTATCCTAGTGCGTACGTGTTATGATCGATTTAATTTGTAATTTAGTACAGATACTCTAAATTATGGCAGCATTCTACAGGGGGGCAATTTGATAGTTAAGAGGGGGGCAAATTATAAAATGACACATCTTACGCACGTATAGGGTTTATAAAAGTTTTAGAAATATTAACTTGGGGTGTGACATAAAAAGAATCGGTAACACTGCTATAGAGACTGAAAAAAAAATGCTTTTTATTGAGCAAAAACGGTTGAAAGGGTTGAAAAATATCACGCGAACAAAGTCGCAAACAACAGCTACTAATATAGAATACTATTAAACTAAAATATTGCATTGTTACTAGATTGTATAATTAAAAAAAAAACAAAAATTGATTCTACGAAAATATTTCCTATCCATTAAACTGTGATAATTTGCTGACACTTATATAGTTGTCTTTCTTCATTTCAACGAGAGTGAGGGAGATAACACATTTAGTCGCATGTCAATAGTACAAACCTGAAACGATAAAACTTGGGAAGAAAAACTATTATAGAATATTCTATAAAGGACTCCTAAAGGACTAGTAAAGGACTCCTGGGGTCCACGGAAGACCTAGATAGGCTATATGGATAGAAAATACAAATTATAGTCCTACGACTTCATTAGCCTGATACAAAAAACGACCTTACGCCGAAGCAACTCCGTTTTTTTCCGCGAACTAAATCCAATGAAGCCTTGAAAAGAAATGCTACTATCATTAAAACGTAGCTAAACAAATAGACGCATAATATCCATTGATTATAAAAGGTCTAAGAGAACATTCTAGAAACATCTAGAAGGTTACAATTGCACGTGATTGAGGTCAGAGGCGGAGGGGGGGAGGTCAGCAGGCAAAAGAAGAGTCCCTATAGGCACTACCGCTTCGTCTCTCTCTCTTAGTTTTAGCATTTCATTGCGCAATTTCTCTAATACGGCATAGTTAGGCTCATTCTGCCGTGCTTTATCTTGAAGCAGAGTTATCTGCTGTTCTTCTAGTTTCTTCTCTTTGCAACTTTTCACAGAACGGGATCCGTATAAACGGAGTAGGGAACCCCAAGAACGGACGTGGGGGTGTAAAGCCTGAAAAATTAAGAACTTAGGGATCAATAATGTACAAACTTGGATACACGAGCTACCTCCATAAGCGAGAAACCTCTGTAAATAAGACAAATATCGCTGTCCCTTGAATTCTTGCTTATCCAAGTTCGACTGTATAGTATGAAGGTTTTTTTTTTTGGCCACCTTGATTCACTGAAATAGCGAAGGAACCGCTGCCCATAGACATCTACAATTGCAGACGCTTTGCCAACCCATAATTTAGGGAGGAGAAGCACAGCAAGAGGATAATTCCTCTTCCTATAAGTCCCCTCCCCGCCAAATCCACTTCCCCTTCCCATCATTTCCTTATAAGAAAAGGGTAGGAAGGGAAAGTGGACTATAATTAGGCCTCCGGCACCACACTCATCAGACGAAACACAGAATAGATTCCATTTGACGGCTGTCTTCTGTGTGGTCGTGGTATTTCACAGGGCGAGCCGGACAATTCGTGCGAAGATGTTACAGCGGGTTCTACCACTGTTGAGGTATAAGAGTCAGGGGATGGGCAGAGAGTATACCTGGAGTATGGACTGCGAGGCGCGCTGCTTGGCGGTCTTCTTGTTCTTGCAGACGACGGTCGCGCTGTGCTTGCCCACGCGCATCGTCAGCTCCATCTTCTGGTATTCCAGCTTCTTCATCTAACATTATTATTAATTTTAGATGGATGGATAAGGGCGTCGATGGCTCAGGGGTTTAGCTCATGACTTGTGATCTGCAGGTCCCGAGTTCGAATCCCGACATTTACTAGTATCTATTTTCGAATTTGATACGTACATTAGCCAAGTTCTTACGGTGAAGAAAATATCGTGATGCCTGCACATATCAGGAAATAAATTCAAAGATATGTGTGAAGTCAACCAACTCGCTTTGTCTAGTTGACTATGGCCTAAAAACTCTTAACTAAGAAACTGAGCCTACTTAAAGCCCTTTAATAGGAACGTTTAGTGAACTGGTGATGGTGATGATGATGACGATGATGGTGGTGGTGGTAATGAAAACAAGCCTTTTAATAAGCACATGACTAAACGAAACAAGACCTCCAAATAGACCGTGTAGTGAGGTGATGATGATGAAGATGATGATACCTCAGTGTGTATGTGCCTGTCGCCGGCGCCGAAGTTGCGCAGCAGGCAGGTGCGCAGGATGGCGTGCGGCGAGGGCTCGCACGTCGCCGCGCAGAACTCGGAGATGCGCGGGTCCTCGATACTCACGTAGTCGAAGAACTGCACATTACGTCGTCGGCTTAGTGCAAAAACTCATTAAACCAATGCAACAAGTCGAGTAATCAGTTAATTAGTTTTAGTAATATTGAATGTCCTATTACCATAAGATTTACTCAGTCGTAGAGTCCAAACTATAAAAGCTGACAATTAGTAAGTTTTTGCATTATATAGATTTCATCAAGGCGAATTCATAGCTGTTATAAACTGTACATAATGATTTTTTGCAGTTAATGAGTTCTTGCACTAAGCCGACGATGTACTGATATACGATAAGGGAAATGGGCGTCGCTTGGGCCCGTTACCCGCTTACCGTAGGCTTTATTAGACCGATGTCACGCAAAAACGGTTTTACGTCGTAGCAAAATGTCAGTTTTTTCCGCAAACACCGTCTGATGAAGGCTTAAGGTTAGAGAATGTAAAAAAGACCTATTAACTCAATAACCTCCTTTTTTTTAAAGTTGGAAGTAGATGTACAAACTACTTCGAATAGGACCATCTTAATGACAGCTACACCCCTCTAAACCTAACCTATATCATCAGCTAGCGACGTCCACGAAGATAAACACAAATATAACAGTTGACTGCAAAAAAGTAAAAAAACGGTAGAAAAATAAATTCTGATAAGGTGACAAAGTGCTTGAAATCTATTTACATTCATTTCTGCACCTATATCTAGCAATAAAAAAAGGATAATTACAACCTTATATTATCTTGAATAAAATCTTTTATTTATTTATCTCTACCTTCTCCCACTATTTCTTATGTATTATATACCCTTTTATATATATTTACCCTCTCCTATCCCAAGGGTTGCTATCTCACAATATCGCTGACAGCGATAAGGCCGAATATGCGCATAGCATTGCTTTTGTTCTTTACTGTATTCGTTTAAGCAAGAATTAATAAATAAACCTTACTCAGTATAAAATACTGGCACAATAAGTTTTCTATTTAATTCAGCAACTTACAGAGAAGTCTGGTTCCTGCTGCGCGGGCGCAGGCTCGATCTGGTCGCGCATCTCCGGTATGAGGATGTGTATGGAGGCGCGCGCCGCCGCGGACTTGGCCTGCCGCTTGCTGGACCCGTACCCGACCCCGTACTGCATACCCCCTATGTACACCGTCGCTTGGTACGGCGTTGATGCGTTTTCTGGAATATTACTTTATTTGGGACTTTTTGGTGTAACCAAGTTGGTTACGATGTCGATGCCATCAACGACATCGCCGATCGAAAAGCATGTTGGGTAAGCCCACTGGTTCAGAAGCCAGGAGCTGTAAATTTTAGTTGACTTATATTTACCCTTAAACCATCAATAATTATAGTTATTATAGTTACCAAGTTGCTTGAACTCGTAGACTGGTTGTTTCTGCAGCGCGCGGTACACGTACTCGTGGAACACGGACAGGTAGCAGCGTCCGTTCATGTTCATCACCCAGTCGCGCTTCGCCGCCTTGTTGCCTGCACCACACACCACCGCACTCAGGAACCTTCATTGCTCACTAAGGACACCCTTGTTAAGCTAGGGGTCGGAAACCTACGGCTCGCGAGCTACATGCAGATATTTGGGCATGAAACCGGGTCTTTAGTTCCGTACGAAAATATTAATTTTATTTAAAAAAAAAAAAAATATATTATATCAATATATATTTTTCTTATGAATAAATAGATTCGTGTTTTTTTTTACAAAAAAAAATATGCATTGACTATTTATTGTTGGCGAGTTTTTTTTTGTGGCACTTTAAAATCTTTGAAACTCAAAGTTGTTGTAATTTTGGACTCCGACTCAAAAGGACTAATTCGTACGAGGAAATAAACAAATCGAAGTGAAAGTGATAAAGAGGAACGGGGGGTCCTTGGTTTTGTTCTTTGATGACATTTGGGGGTTCTTAGTGATGATTGAGTAACACATACACAACGTCCATACTCAGGAATCTTGATTGCTCACTCACTATTTTGTATGGGGGGAATAAACAAGTAGTTAAAGAGCTATAGGGGGAGGAATTTGCTTGCTATTGATGACATTGGGGGGTCCAGGTGATGATTGAGTAACACATAAACAAGGTCCGTATTCAGGAACCTTGATCAGTCACAAAGGGAAGGCTAGATTACCCAAATTTATATGGAGGGAACAAACAAGTCAGTTAGAGTACTGCAGGGGAAGGGGTCCTTGTTTACTGTTGATGACGTTATGGGGCCAGGTGATAATTAGAGCAGTAGTCAGGGTATTGGAAGTCCATACTTACCATTTTCATTGCCCGTGTTCTGAGCTGGTATCGTGATAAGCTTGGTCCCTTCAGGTAATGTTGGATATTGCAATGTCTTTCTTGCTTTAGTGTACTTACGACGGTCCGCCCATCGACTACAAAATTAAAATGTAAAAAAAAGACATATTATAAATAATCTGAAAAATTTGTAATGCCTAAGTAGGGGGCGGCAGTGAGTTTTTTTATATAGGAAAAGGGGGCAAATTATAAAATAATCATAAATTAGTCACTTTGTCATTCAACATTTTTATTTTAAGCTTTAAATTGCTATAACTTACTTGAAATGCATAATATTAACAGTTCTAAAGTTGAACAATCGTTTGCAATAATCGTTAATTTGTTCCGGAGTCAAATGTTGAGTTTTCCAGCTCGAATTCACAGATTCCACTCTCGGCGGGGGCATCACTATGCCCCCTGGTAGAACCACCGGTTGTCTACTTAATGATATTTCATTAGTTTCAGTTTCCGTTGTATTTTGTCCGTTAAATGGACATCTCGGTTGAGTATTTGTATCATCTTGAACACTTCCATCAACTTTTATATCTCTAGCTAATAATTCTTCATCACTTCTTACTTTAATTCCTTTAATTTCGACTTCGACTGCCTCTATTTTATTCCCATTGATAGAATATTCATCATTATTAATTTCTACTTTAACTTTTTCCATATCAACTAATTGAGTTTCTTGTTTTATTGTTTCGTTAATTTCATTGTCATTAGTACTAGAATTCGTTTGACTAGAATTAACCCATGTTCCATTATCGATTTGCTCTTGTATTTTTTGATCAATCTCTTTCTGTTTCTCTTCTTCTTCTAACGCTCGTCTGTATGAGAGACAGGGTATCGCACTGATGGGTATATCGTGCCTCTGAAATGTTATTTTAAAGAAAAACACGCGAATTAAAAATAACTGAATTTTTAAACTATAAAGCTTTTAAAGTATCTACATTAATATTACATCACATTAACAAAGACAAACTCACACCCCCTTATTTAGAAAAAAAAATACAGCGATAAACGAGGACCAATAAGTCGTCGATTATACGATACTGAACACTCAGAACTAAATAAGATAGATCAGGGCTCTCATTGGACTAAATTATGTATCATAAGAAGTACCAAGAACAAGTATGTTCTGTATTTTGGAATAAATTTTATGAATGTACCAGTACCAAACGTAGAAAGTACAAAAATAATAACACTGATTCTCGTTTCGGAATAAAGCAGATAAACTCAAAAACTACAAGACCAATTACAATTATAAAATTACCAATCAAACGCGATGCTAATAATAGTAATAGTAAAACCAGACTATACGCGATTTTATTTTATTTGTGCAGTTTAACCAACGTCCTTACCCTGGTGTTCCCCTTCCCTAAGAAGTACGGCTTGGACAGGGTACAGACGCGCGTGGCGCGGTGCATGTAGATCGGCATACCACTGTAATGCCGCACCATCATCCAGTCCAGCGGCAACGCTTCAAAGTGATTCACGCCTTTCTCTGTTATATTAAAAAAAAACTTATTACCAAGTATCATGTATGCCAGTCCAGTATCAGCGTCCAGCGCTGGATTAAAACTGGAAAGCTTTAATATTGGATTATTGAATATTAGACTTAGTTTAATAATTTCCAGTCGTATTCCACCGCTGGTATCGATCGCTGGACTGGAATAATACAAGCTGAACATTACACTTTTAGTTCACTATTTACCCACATTCGCTGTATTAAAAAGTAAGGAATAATAATATTTAAACCAAGTTATTTAGTTGTATAGGCTAGTTTTCCGCAACTCCACAACCAGCGCGTATTTTGCATGCGGGCAGGACTAGTCATTCTAGCCAGCCCAACTCTCCGAAGAATCTCAACAACCCCAAATATTAAAACCTAATAAATTATGTTGGTAATATTCAATTAACAGATACACTACCAACCTTGTAACACAATCTTCTGTCTTGTTACGTACGGCTTTTCCTTCGGTTTTGGCGCACGTTTGAACCCATCAGGCAAATCTTCCTCTAGCATCTTCTCTATTTCTTCATCTGGAAGATCTTCTTTGCCTATAAAAGTTTTATCACATATTCCTTCTTCATATAACAGAGTGAAAATACATAAACACACATAAATATGATTGTAAATACAAATATTTTTATATTTAACACATATTATCTTATAATATAGTTTTTATCGTTACAGCCTATATAACACTATTGTCATCCCTTTCATACATCTTAAAAGAAACAGAGATAAAAAATGTCCTTATACAGGATGTTCAACAGTAGACACCATCCATATACCAAGCCCACCAAAAACAATAACTACCATCAGAACTCCTGCATAACACTATTGTCATCACTTTCATTCTTCTTGAAAGAAACAGAGATGATGAATAGTGTTATACAGGATGTCCAAAAGTAGACACATAAATCCATATACTAAACCCACCATCAAAAAAATAACCATCATCAGAACTCCTGCATAACACTATTGTCATCTCTTTCATTCTTCTTAAAAGAAACAGAGATATCTAATCAGAGAGAGAATGATTTTATACAGGATGTCCAACAGTAGGCACATAAATCTATATACCAAACCCATATAAAAAATTCACTACCATCAGAACTTTCAGACTCTTCATCGTTGCTATCTTCATCATTAGATTTTACTTCATCCAAAACTTTATATTCTTGTAATCTCTCCAATTCCTCCGGAGTCACAAAATTCGTATATTTATCTGGATGTGTTTTATTTGAAAAATCTAAATTGTCATTCACAAAATCTGATTCAATTTCGTTTACATTCTCTTGGTCTTCGGTCTTCTGTCTTTTTGCTTGAGGTTCAGCATCTATAGTTTCCCCTTCCATATTTACCTACCTAAAAATAGTTTTTACTATGGAAAGGGTACAAATTACATTTCAGTACTAATATACAAGGTTAAAAAAACATGACTGAATTTCAGTATTACATGTCTAACGAAGAATAATTTAAAAAAAACAATCATACTGTAAATGTAAAGGTTGGATGGATAGATTCTAAAATAGCTTAACACTTTTTTTTTTATTAAAACGTTGCACAAATATAGAACAATCTGGAAGAACACATAGGCTACTTACTAAGTTTTTTTTTAAACTGTATTTTATGCCTGACACTTGGTAAATAAATTAAAAAATAAACTTCCACTAATGTTAGAGATAGTTTCACTAAAAATTGTTATCAGTTACCATGGCATCCTGAAATATTATAATTTGATTCAGACATGTAAGTAGCTGTGTAACTTTGAAGCTTTAAAAAAAAGAAAAACTAAAAAAAAATGACTACTATTTTACTCATAAAATGAAACTACTTTGTAATGAAAGAAAAGTTATTCAATGTTATTGAAAAATTTATTCTTATATTATTATCATAAAAAATATTAATTAATCATGACTTAAAGTTTATACATATAGTAAATACATGATATCTTCTATGCAACAGATAGCTGCCGACCTCCGTTACCTTTGTTCAATGACAAACGAGACAAGAAGTTGAAAGATCGTCCGCAAATAGCGATAGCATTAAAAATCCAATGTACTATAACAATTTGGATTTTTACAATCGCCCTGTGCAGACTTTCACCATTTCAAAATTCACCAAAAATGATGATCAGCGCGAGGACGAAACGGTATTGCAAAAAACTCACTCTGATAATGTCACAAAGTGCAGTTTCTTACAACGCCGTGCCAAATACTAGACGATACAACTTCTCTGTCCTGCTGGATTATACGGCGCTCTGAAAGAACTAAAGAACTAAAGAACTACGAAACACTATCAATCTCTTCGACAACTTTATAACTTTCACCTGTTTAAAACTAACTTTAAAATAGTATTGCTGAGTGAAATACTTACTTGGGTATCAAAATGGCTTACCGAAATGAATTAAATATGGTTATATTTCAAGCTAGATATGATTTAATTAACATCGATTTATTATTTTATACGATATTTCACTTTGACATGATTATTTAACAATTATTTAATTATGAAATACGGATTTATTGCACGGACACGCCAACGCTACGGCAAATTGACATTGACAGAAAATTACAGTTTGACAGCTGAGATATGTCAAGATTTTTATACTCTTTGACAAAATTGACAAACAAATTACCAAATCGATTATAGTAACTTACCTAATCGATGTGTATCGATTGAGTTCTTTAAATTACTTTTAAGAATTTTAATCAAGATTTCCCTTTCTCATTTATCTATCGTTTAGAGGGTTTGATCATTCAATTCTTGATAATTGAAATAAAAAAAAGACTTATTAGAACATTCTCATTTTGGTAGTCGGTTAAAAATGTTGTGATACTTATTTTTAGGAGGTGTAAAGAATAAAGCATCAGTTTGTTTTATCGAAAATTTATTATTAAATGAAAATCAATTTTATTAAATTAATACTATATTTCGTAGACATATTTACAAGAATAAAGTTTCTTTAAGTTATAATTTAAAGTTGCTGCCGTGTCCTTAAGCTTACATTTTATTATAAATCTCACATATTTAAAATTATGGTTCTTATTTATTAGGACAAGTTTAATTGAAAGGCCCTGTATTTAAATAAAATCTTTTAAGGATCACAAAATCGATTATCACGACTATCGATTCGATTACAACCAAACATTTTTAATCCGTCAAATATAACTTACATAGAACAAGTACAAAAGAGACTGGTCATTTCAAAAAAGTATTCACACTATTTATTAATCACATTTTTTAAATAAATATTCTTTTTTTTAAATTATATTCGATGTTCAGCTACCGTCGCCTGCGCCTGGGTTTAGTTGGTGCGACGGAGACGCTGGCGGAGGCTATCTCCTCCTGCGTGGCGCACTCCGCCTTCTCCAGCTGCCCACGAGCCTCCACGAAGAACATCACATCGCGTAGTTGCTCTTTGAGATCTGCAACCTACAAAGGAATTTACTTTAAAGTGGGAGCTTAGCTACATAGTATGCTTAAATCTTTAAAACTACGCAACGGATTTTGATGCGGTTTTTTTTAATAGATAGAGTAATTCCTAAGGAAGGTTTTCATGTATAATACATTCACAATATAGTAGAGTAACAATACTAATT
>QDHC01006524.1:35123-57485 GCA_013186455.1 Papilio dardanus tibullus | reverse complement strand
AGCGCGCGCCCCCGCGCGGCTCCGGCGTCTGCGCGCAGCGGCACACCGGGCAGCGCGCGTCGCGCCACCGCACCAGGCACTCCGCGTGGAACGCGTGCGCGCATTGCACGCTCAACACGCCGGCTACGCTCTCGTCCATACGCTCTGTGTGGACATTTACGTGGTAGAGAAAGAAGAAAGAATTTGCACTTATTAAGAGTCCCTAAAAACATCTTTGTTTAATGTTATAAAGCGGCAAACGAGCAAGCGGTCACCTAGACTAGCTGAATTAGCAAAGCGACCGCGCTCCATATACATTTGCCAATGCGTTGCCTACCCTTAATGTGTTGCATGAATGAGCTATTGAAATACCACATCCATATAAAGTTAAAGTAATTCCGCATTTCGTCTGATGGCTTTATGTTACGGATGAACTTAGTCCCCTTCCCCTTATAACAAAAAAAAGGCTTAGACAAAGGGGATTTGGACAAGTGGACAGATGAGAGCAGAATTTTAATAGAAACTACATAAACACAAATATACTACAAACATATTTATTTTCTAAATGGTTGTAACAAGAGGTAGAAATACATTTTTCAATCAAATTGCTTATTTCTTTATTACAAGAAACCGAGCAAAATGACACGAATTGACCCAGCGAAAACAAAGGGCTAGTCACTGATATAGTGTTGGCTCCGAGCCTCTCGTTAAGGACCTACAGTGAACTGATGATAAACCAAACACTGCACTATCATAACATACCCAAGCAGACAGGACACGTAGGCAGCTCGGTATGGGAAGGCGGCGGTGTGCCGTCTCTGGCCCACTCCACACGCGACACCCACGCCATATGGCACAGAGCGTGCGGCTCCAGGCTACTGTAAGGCACTCCATCAAACGCAGAGTGGAACTCCCGAGCAGACTCTGACGTACGGAATCTGAATACACAAGAATAGTCTGCTAAAACTCCAACTAATTCGTGCAATGATGTTAAAGCGGGCTCTATGGTGACCATAAAAATTATTACTCCTCAACATCCTGCCCTTGTCATAGCTTTATACGCACCAGGATAGTATTTTAATCGAGTAACAAGTAGCATGTATCCGAACAAAGGATTTACTAATCTACTCTACTAAAATGTTGCTTTTCGGACACGATCAGTTACTAAATTACTATCCTAGTTTGTAGGTTTAGGCTTAAACGAGGCCGAACAGTGGTAAATACTTTGTTCAGTTAAATGCTACTTGCTACTTGACTAAAATACTATCCTGATGAACAAGGCTTTTGAAGGGTTGGTACAGTACATACTACTCCTCTATACCTCCCTATCAGCCGTAATTTAGAAATTTACCCCTTTTGTCAGCATATCTTCCTTGTAATATAAAAAGTGCCACCTCCAAATATGCTTTTAAGCGTCAGGTTCGACTACTTTACGCTATACCTTAAGTAATCTTCTCACTTATTACTTCATTAAATGTTATTGTTGTTTCTGCTATTATTATATTCTTGCTTCCTTTTATATAGAGAGAAATATATTGATTGATATATCTAATTCACTTTTCTTTATTTTGTACAGTATGCTCATCTTTTATATGCCCTGCACAAAATTGCTATGCTTTTTTCAATAACATAGGATGACTGGTAGAGAATGCCACTAGGCATTAAGTCCTCCTTGTACTAAAATAGTGCTAAAGTCTAAATAAATAAATAAATATCTTCTTTCACACAATCCATTCATACATTTTTGGCTTATGGTTACTATAATAAATAATTTAAAGCTTGATACTCACGTAAGTAAAGCCATATAATGATCCAATGAACCATCTCTAAGGACTCTAACATGTGCAATATCTTGCTGACAGGCTGCAGCGAATGCAAGCAGGTCTGGTGCCCCAAGTGCACCTGGCACTGACAGCAGACAGAGTGTCTTCGCTTCTTCAGCCTCTTTCAATTCACTTAAATATAAAATTATAATTTAAGGTTTACAAATTAATGATGGATTTTAGAAAACTAGACTAAGACAAAGGCTGAGAAAAATTAAAAAAACTGTCACCATTTTACTAATAAAGTAAATATTTTTTTCATTAAAATAAATAATGTTAAACAACTTAAATTAGAAAAATATCCTCAAAAGTGTGTTTTACTATCAAACATGCTTTTAATACTAATTTCGAGAAAATTATATCAACTTACTTTTCTTTATACAAATGCAGAACACCTTTTGTAACCTCCACTAAAGGGTTACCACAGAAGAAATTGATTGTCTCTTCATCATCACAAGTCCTATCTTCCGGTGGAGATCTTCGTGAGCTTGTTGGTAGGATTCCAGTGTCAGTGTTCGAGCCAACAAGAACACTGGCATACGTCTCTACAGTTATTGTCTTACTTTCTCGCGCTCCACGGTCCTTTTTCTTTTGTTCTTTAGCTGCTTCTATAGTTCAATAACATGAAATGATCAATGTCATATTAATTGTCCATTTATTTGCAATGTTTCAACAATTACTGTTAACTAATTGTTATGTTAGCTGTACAGGATTAAGTATTGGTTTTTTTAGTTAAATTTTACGAAAGAAGAAATGTTATAGCAAGGGTAAACCGTAAACGACTCTGAAGTCCTTTGTTACCGTAGTTAAGATTTAACACTTTACTGTTGATTTATTCACATTTTCGATGTAACGTGCTAACGAATCGTTATTTTAAAAGTATAACAAACCTGCTTCGGTTGAATTATCACCCATTTCGGGTAGATCTTCGTCGATTTCGATACGTAAAACACACAATGACACAGACATTTACAAAAATATGCAAGATTGGTCAATAAGAAAATATAACTAGCATTACCGCTGCGAGTAGAGAATTTCTAATTGTAGTTAAAGTAATTTAATGTTAATTTATTTTTGTTTTAAGTATTTAACTCTGTGCAGTTACAATGTTCGTATCAATACGTATCAATATTAATTTTATTATGATGATAAATTGACAGATTTACAAAGATTGACAGGCTGACAGTCTCTGACAGTTCGCAAATAAATTGACAGAAAAATGTGTCAATGTCAAATAATATTCTTAACTGATCGTTAAATTGAATTAGGACCTTTCAGGAGTATGTTATTCTTTAATAATGTGCTAAAAACAAACATAAATCAATAGTGAAATTGTACTAAATTAATAAACTTTTACAGTTATCCAAATTTTTATCACTGTAACCAGTTTCATTACTATGTTATCTGTGAGTATTTGTTTTCCAGTTTTCCATGACATGTGTTGAGTTTAGGCCTGTGTAGATTGATTATTTCTCGCTACCCGGGTCGGTCATGACTCGTCGGGACTGTGATCAGGTTTTAAAGACCCGATCATCGGATGTTGGGTATTTCGAGTGGGTCTGTCATTCGTTACTTTGTCAACCATTTCTTTGACTTCAAACCCTCAAAACGGTCATTGTCAAATTGTCACCAATACTGATCGAGTGAAGGCGCATGCTGCGAATCTCGAGATGCGATCCAGTAGCGGTGGGTTATGGGTTTTTCGACGGGTGCCGGAGTCGGGAACACTGGCATTTTGTATCTCACGACCCAGTCCGTTTCGTGCACCTTGAAACCCGATCGTAGTGATCGGGTCGGTCACGATCGACACAGGCCTAGTCGAGTTGATTTTTGATAGAACAAGGAACAAGTGGCAAGTGCAGAAGCTCGCAATGAAGTCGTATAAAAAATAAAAATATTCAATATGGCTACAGATCATACGACGTGAGCTGTCAGCTGTAATAATTTTTGTTTCTTTGTGTTAATTACGCGTTAAAAATGTTATGATTATTAAGTGTTATCGAATATGGGTGCGAAGGATTCAAAACCTAGTTTTATATCTTACGAAGACGCGACGAAGAGAGGTACGCGGTGTAATAAATGTGCGTGATTTACGAAGTTTGTATTCTATTGTATAGTTTTGTTTGCAGTAAGCGAGAGTGAATTACGACGTATTCGTGAAGCGTTTAAGAGATGTGCCGGTACAAGTGGGACGGCCTTGAGCCTGGAAGCGTTCGTCCATGAAGTGCTGTGTGACGGAGTACCTTACGAAGTCGCGGAATGGATGTACCAGGCCTGCGGTGGTACAAAGCGAGGGATAATATTCAGGGACCTTCTGTGCGGGATCGTAGTCTTAACTAAAGGAAACATCGAGGAGAAAATCAAGTAAGAATTTTTCTTATTGGATTTTTCTAAGCATAAACAATAAGAATCCAATTATATTCCCATTAATTTTAAAATCTAAAGTGTAGAGATTTATCTTGAAAACAAGAATGTTATGTACAAAAACTGAGTTATTCTATGAACACAATAATATGACAAATTTAACTATAACAGATTAAAAAAAAAACAATAAATATTAGTTACAAGTTGTAACAACATCCAATGACATCATTTACTTGAGTCATGAGATTCTAGGTGTAGTTTAGTCTGAAATTACTAATGCTGTAAATAAATCTAGACTTTTATAATAGTCATAAATGTTTGGAAATTAATCTACTACTTTAACCCTTAAATGGACAATGTTGTTTTTAAACAACATACTAAACAGTAATACATACATTTCCTAGACAGTAATACATGTCTATTACACAAATATGTTTTTTAAAAATGTCCAAAAATGTCCAGAAACAAAAATCGTCCATTTAAGGGTTAAATGGGTTCACTATACAAAATTTAAAAACAATTTAATCAAACCTAAACATTTTTTTTTTATTTTTCTTTTATCCTAAAGATAATAAACACACATTTGTTATATGAAAGAGCTAAAAGCCATAGACTTGATTATCTTCTTTTGGAAGTTAAAAATAAGATAGAGTGAGTTAATAAAGTTTATTTTTATAATAGACCAAAAAAATCAACATAGATAACAGTTTATGTTATCAAATATAGTGTGGTTTTCTACTGTAGAATAGTTTCTACAACAGTTTCTACTGTACATGTACAAAATGTATAAAAAAGTCAGTACTGATAGCAAGTAGTCTTGTACTGCCATGGTATCACTTGTGTGTGATACATAAATAAAAAAAAAATAATAATCTATACTAATATTGTAAAGACAGAAACTTTGTATTTTTTTGTACATGTTGAAGTAACTCAAAAAGTACTGGGCTGATTTAAAAAAATCTTTCACCGTTAGAAAGCTACATTATACCAAGTAACGTAGGCTATATTTTTAATCCACGCAGACAAAGTCACAAGCAACTGCTAGTATTTAAAGAAAATACTTATATTTTCAATATGTTACAGTTATTAAATAATTCTATTGTGCAATATTATTGTAGGTCAAAGTAATTAATTGATATGTGAACTGCTTTGTTTCTGATTAATTGCTTTCACTGTTACCACCATTTAAGCAATCTTTAGCCTCTTATCTATATTAAAATTATAGATATAGTTACAGCTTTTGACCTCGTCCTTGCAGAATTAAAAAAATAAATGAATTGCCCGTGTGGGATTAAAAAGAAAATAAAAAATAGCCAATGTTACTCAGTGATAATGTAGCTTTCTAATGAAAGTATTTTTAATAAGTAATTTAATACAAAAACACAAATCTTTCATCTTTTTAATATTAGTATAGATTATAATATTATTATCTATATTTGGTAAAAAAACAGTGTACTTTAAAAAATAAAAACCATTCTTTAGATATCATCACAGGAATATTTTATAATATTGTTATAGAAAATTATGTTACAAAAAAAGTAAAGACTGAAGCAAATAAGGAGCGTTAACCACAGTTATGTTTCATACAATTAAGATTTTAGTTTCCATTTCTACTTTTGCACACTTTAATTTAATTTATTTTGTCTTACTGTGTGGCAATAAATGTGTTTTCTTTCTGTCTTTCTTTCATACTACATTTTGCATGATAATCAGTAAGTAATTCCAAAACTTGTTGCAACTAAATATCATTTATTTTAGATTTCTATGGACTCTTTATGTAAATAATCAAAGTGAGAATGGAACATATATCTACAAGCGGGACTTTGCTCGAGCGCTACAACTCGAAAACACATCCTTACCAGTGTCAGGGTCCCATCGGTCCTCGGATATCCTCACCAGCTTATTCGGACTTGGCGAACGTGTGACCTTCGAGCAGTTCCGATCCTGGTTACTCATACATAAAGATGCAACGGTGCTATCGAAATGGTTACTAGCAGATCGTGGAAGTATTTCTCATGATTTGGAAACGCCGACGTTTTATCAGAGTCTGGCTGGTGTTACACATTTGGAAGAGAGGGTAAGTTATTTTATTGTATACTAGCTGTTGCTCGCGATTTCGTTTGTACGGAATTAAAAAATATAGCCTATGTTACTCTGGCTTTGTGTACCTTTCTAACGCTGAAAGACTTTTAGAAATCAACCCAGCAGTTTTTGAGTTATTTCAATACATACATTAATACAAATCTTTTCTATTTATAATATTAGAAAAGATAGTTATTTTTATAGACCTCAATTTTCTTTGCTTATAAGAAGTTCTCGTTTATTGAATTTTGACTGTAATTGTTTGTATTGATAAAATTAAAGTAGGGATTAAGTTAAGGTTGGTTAAATTTCGTAGATTGTTGACTTGTAGAGCTTCCCCCCTTGATTGTTAGACAGTTAATGGTATCCAATTACTAACTTGACTAATGAAATGCGACCATGTTGTTTTAAAAGTGTTTTATAAAATGAATATTATGCATTCCTTTTGTTGAATGTAATTAGAGCAGTTTTAATAAGTTTTATGGCTGTAATATTATGGTATCTAGACTCAATTGCTTAAAATATAAGTTTATAATTATGTTTCTATGGCATTTGTTATCGAGGTTTTTTTATTAATGAAAGATGCTTTCTGGTTGTTAAATAAGAATCTATTTCTCAATAGAAGAGCGTACTACTCCCTCAAAGGTCGGTAACACATCTGTGGTTCCTCTGGAGTTGCAGATGTCCATGGGCGTTGAACCAATTGATTTAGTTGATCGGCTGCTCGTTTGCCCCCTTCTCATATAAAAATATATATTTGAATAATAATTATAGCAATATTTTTATATAAGTTTCAATGTTGTGTACTTGTAACACAGTTTAAATGTGTGTCCTGATAGCGTGATTACATGTAATTACATTAGTAAAGATAAGCGGTTGATATCATCATTGTGTTTGCAATGCCAATAACCCGAAAATACATTTATAATTTATTTCGTAAGTTTTATGTACGGTTTTTTTAAAACACATTTTTATGCGGCTAAAATAATTATGATCAATATATCAACAATCTTCCCTTTTCCCCTAAACAGAGCAATGAATGCACTATTCCATATATCTGTCATAATATCTGCCTAGATTCTCTTACCCATATTATGTTCTTTCACACAATCCATCCATAGATTTAATACAATTTTCCCTTTAACATAATGACAGAGTTTCTTATGAATTAAATTGCACTTTTCGAACATAATATGCGTAGATTTGAGGTCATATTGTGGTTTTGAAATGAAATCCCCGTAGACAAGTTTTTAAATTATATTTCCTTAAGGAAAAACAAGCGCATAAGAAGTCAGGTAACAAAAAGTTGTAAAAGACAATATTGGAATACCAATGATTAGGGGAATTTTGTATCATTGACCAATCACATTTCTTGATTCACACAAGAGACAAATATTATTTATTATAGGAAGTTTTGTTAGATCGATATGCTAACGATTGAATTATCAAACGCTACTCTGTAGTCGTAGTTCGACCCAGGATGGGATCCATTTTCCGCAAGTCTACGACTAGCGCGTATTTTGCGTGACTTTACACATGTCTGAATTTCTTCGCCGATATGTGCAGACATCACGATGTTTTCCTTCACCGTAAGAGCGTCGGGTAAATATGTAACTCAAATATAAGTCCACGCATAAACTCCAAATTCTTCAGCAACCTTGTTTAATTTTGACGTTGTTTAGGTTGTAAGCTTTTAATTAGCTTTTGTTTGTGACTTCGCCCGCGTGGAATTAAAAAAATTAGCCTATGTTACTCGGGGATTATGTAGCTTTCTAATGGTAAAAGAATTTTTAAAATCGCCCCAGTATTTTTGAGTTATTTCAATACATACCAAAATACAAAGTTTTCCTCTTTATAATAGTATACATTATGTGTACTTGTAACGTAATGCTGGTCGTTTGCCTCCCTTATAAAATTAAATCAAATCATTCATTTCATGTATGTAGTCTGATTGGTATATCTTTGGGCAGGACGAAATCACCTTTATAAAAGTCATTTATCACGCGAGTTTTGTATACGGTAGGACGCATGTGACACGCAAGGACGGGCAGATAGACGATCTTATCGGACGTGTAAATATAAAAATGATATTAAAAAAACTTACAATTGCGCAGCGATGTCTGAATTTCTTAACACCAGATAACATCGTTCGCGATTTTTCTTAAAGAAATATAAGATACTTACTGTTGTGCGCGACTTCGTCCGCCTGGAATTAAATAACATAGCCTATGTTACTAAGGGATAATGTAGCTTTCTAATGGTGAGAGATTTTTTGAAATCGGCCCAGTAGTTCTTGAGTTATTTCAATACATATACATATAGCACTAATTCTAGAAACATCTATCCGTGTGTCAATCATTAAAAATTAATTTCATTTCGAACCTAAAATGACTAACGCACTTGAATAGGTAAAAGTTACATCAATCTTTAAGTGTAGATTTCTTAAAAGAAATCTACATTGTAGGAACTCCTTAGTGACTGTTTAATCACCATGAGAAGAACTAAATAAACAAAAATAAAGAAATGCCATCAAAACAATTAAGACGAATTGAGAATCTCCTTTTGGGAAGTCGGTTAAAATACGTAATGAAAAGTATGCAACATTGAACGTAATCGAACCCCTTTTAAATTGAATGTCGCCAGCAATTTAGAACAATTACGAAGTGAAGCACTCCACCGATACTCAGAATTGATTCTTAATTGACTCTTATCACGGCAAAGTGATATATAATTGGTAAAAGAAGGAAAAACCTTACCATATTTGTTGAGTTTAAACTCAACTATCACTCGGTATATATTTCTATTTACATAAATATGAAAATTTATTCGCGGTCACAAGAATAATGTTTTTTTTTTATTTTACATCTAAATCCAAGACATCAATAGTACTTATATAATATATTATTCAACATACTAAGAAATAATCGAGTCGGTCAAATTGTATACAATAATAAAATTAGATATGATGTAGGAAATCATCGAATTGACATTATCTCCTCTAAGATGTACTAAATAGATAACCTATTCCTTTCTGTCCATTGAATAATGCAAATGAACTTGCTCGTTAGCCAAATCATCTTTACCAGGATTCGAACAGTTATAATAGTGTGTCTTAACTGTGTGCGAATCGCTTCGAAACATAGTTTTAAGTACAGTGGGGGCGTGGACCACCAAGATATTTGCAACAAAACATAACTAAATACTTTTTCCAGGACATCATCGAATTAGAGAAATGCTTCTGGTCACTCCGCAGCAATGCTTCGAGCGGGCAGCTGGACGGGGCGGGGCTCCGGGCACTGCTGGCCCCGCCCCTGCCGGCTGCGGCCCTGCCCGGCGTGCTGCGTGCGCTTGATGAGAACAGAGATGGACATGTGGATTTTAAAGAGCTCTGCTGTGGGCTGAGTGCAGCTTGTAGGGGACCACGCACTGAGAGACTCAAATGTAAGTGTACAGTCTATTTACTTCAGAGAAGACGTGCTTGATGCAGTCAATTGTTATGTTGTCTTCTTTAGTGCAGTCTTAAACGTCAGCGTTGTATGATGTACAGAGTTTACTGCTACTACGCAGGTGTGCACCAAAAAAGGATTCTACGAAATTCAACCCCTAAGGGTCCCCCGAAATGTAGGTCCAAAGTTCGCATGGAGCGATGTGATTCCTTCTTCACAATTGCATAAAAGTTGGAATAAATGCTTTCAGCATGAATAATTGACTATGCCATTTTGATCTTCTAAATTCCAAGCGGACGGAGGCGCGGGCGACCGCTAGTAAAATATATTTTAAAAGGTTCCAAGAGTGTCGTTATCAGCAATCGAAATACCCTTGTAAAACAATAATGCACTTATAATCGACATGATTAATAATCTATTCGAATTTAGTTAGAAAGCATAAATTGGACAATGTTACGTTATCATATTATCTTATCTGTATCATTTGTGGTGTTGCTCGTACTCCGTGGTACTCGACACGCGACTACCACGGACTGCTAATTGTTGTTGATAATAATGGTAGTTTACTTTAAATAGCATTGTAAGTTTTAACACATTATTGCCATTGGAACCTCGCGAGTTCACTTGGACGTAAATTGTAGTGGCATTCATTTGTTAAATAAAAATACAACAAAAATAAAAATCTTCTATCTTCTATATATATAAAAATGAATTGCTGTTCGTTAGTCTGACTAAACTCGTGGACGGTTGAACGGATTTATCTAATCTTGGTCTTGAAATGTTCGTGGAGGTCTAGAGAAGGTTTAAAAAAATCTAATTATCGCCGGAAAAACCCTCAAAACAACTCTTTTCTATTCCCCATAACAAAACTTCATCCTTTATTCTAAAAAAACTTTTTTTATTAAAATGATTTGTTTTAAAATCATTTTATACAAACCTTAGGTCATTTATTTATCGTTCTGGTAGTACGAAGTCTGCCGAGTCAGATAGTATTAAAAAAACTTTGTTTGTTGAGATTATTGAATCGACTAAAATCTAGTTTAAATATCTACCTTCGGCAGTCGCTAACATGTATTCACTTGTATTACAATAAGTGCTAAACACATATTTACATAATTATTCCCGCGTGAAGAAAGATAGCCTAGAACAGGGGTGGCCAAGCTACTTGATAGGACGAGACATTTTATAAAATTTTACATTTTTCGCGAACCGCTAATATCTATACTTAATATTATAAAGAGAGAAACTTTGTATTTTTGTTTGTATTGAAATAACTCAAGAACTACTGGGCCGATTTCAAAAATTCTTTCACCATTAGAAAGCTACATTATCCCCGAGTGACATAGGTTATATTATTTAATTCCATACGGACGAAGTCGCGCACAACAGCTAGTTGTAAATAAAGGTTGTAAAATGTCCAAAAAAGGGAGTGTTTTTTTTTTGAAACGATACTTATTTCGCAATAATGTAGAAACACAAAAATCTAAAGGGTACTCGAGTATATTTATCAGATATGGCTGATAGAGAAGTATGGAGGAGTAGTTAATAGGACAAGGGCAGGACGATGATGACATAATATTTAGCGAGAACCAGATTAATCCTTTTCGAGGATTGCGGGCCGCCGTTTGTCCAACCCTGGTGTAAACTATTGTGGAGTATGACTTCATTGTGAATGCTACGGAGATAAATTAGACTGTATTTTCATTGTCAAGGTTAATATTAAATCAATGGCGAATTCGTTTTTATTTTTTTAATTTTCGTAAGCTATATTTTTTATGCCAATTCCTTAAAGATATCTCGAACAGGAAAGGTGCTACCTTTATCATTGTCTGTATTGAGTACTGTCAGTTTGACATAAAGATAAGATGGCATGGTTTCAATAAAGCCGGTTACAGAGGCTCAGTATTAACTGTACAGTTCGACTGCGCAGTTAAAACTGAAGTGTATAAACAAAACTAAGAACTGCAACCGGCTTTAGAAATACGTGGATTCTAACTTTTCAAAAGAGACCAACTATTTCAATTTTCAGTAAATAGTTGAAAAATGGATTGTTCTATATTTAGTTATTTTTTTATTAATTGAATAACAATTAAACGCTATATTGATAATTATATATCGATTTTCATATGTACATATTTACCCGACCCTCTTACGCTGATGGAAAACATCGTGATGTCACATATCGGCGAAGAAATTTAAAGATATGTGTGAAATCACGCAAAATACGCGCTAGTCGTGGAGTTGCGAGAAATATAGCCTATCATGGGTCTACTACAATACAATTGTTAATTAAATCAATTTTAAACAATAGTTTAACCTTGAAATTTAAATTTTAATTGACACGTCAAAGTCGAGTAAAATCTTTGTTTTTTTTATCGAGTATTGATGCTATTTACGATTGGTTTTCTATTATTGTTAAGTCGGAAGTTGTTTCCAGTAGACGTGCGACCTTGTAGGGGTCGTTTTTTTACTATTGTGCTTGCTTAAACACCGATAACTTTACGTTAACGATTCAATAGTAAATATGTTGATTTACTTATTGTATTTAGATGTAAGAGTTACGTAGACGCGACTAGAATTAATTATTGTATACTAGCTTACCCGGCAGACTTCGTATTACTTAACGATACACGACCTAAACTTTTGTATAAAATTATTAAAAAAAAATCGAATCTGTATTTAATATAAAGCATGAAGTTTCGTTATGGGGAAAAGGGCTGTTTTGGGGTTTTGTCGGCAATTATTCGATTTTTGTTCACCCTTTAAACCTTCCCTAAACCTCCACGAACATTTCAAGACTAAGATAAGATAAATCCGTTCAGCCGTTCACGAGTTTAGTCAGACTAACGAACAGCAATTCATTTTTATATATATAGAAGATAGAAGATAAGATTGTAAACGTAGATTTACATGCCTTAAAGGTTCATCTAAAGACATACTACAATATTGACTGTGTTTTGGATTAGATGCTTAGACAGTAAAAACGTATCTTTAATTCTAAAATAGTGCGAGTGTAATTTCGATGTGGATGATTCGTTGTTTTGTATTTTATTGAAACAATGAATGACAAAACAGCTGTAGTATAAGTAACAAAAATGAACGTCAGTTCTGTGGCTGGTATTCCCGCAAATGACAATGTGCATAGAATTATGAATGTAACAGAGCTGACATAAAAAAATCATGAATACTTATTGCAGTAGAAATATTATTTGCTTCCAGTATTATTGATGGAAAGTATTTAAAATATAATAAAGAAATTATTATTGTATTAGGTTAGGTTCTAATTTGACCAAAAAATATCAAGGGCGTATTTGCCCTCTCTATCGTGACTGAAACTAATTTACATAAACTTATGTTTGTTATAAAATAACGTTAAATTAAGAAACGAATCTACATCAACACAACTACACAGAAATAACGTCTGTTCGCCATTGACGAATAGACACAGACTGCCACGAGAGCCAGCTGCCCTTTGAAAAGGCTTACTTTTGACAACTTCTTCTTTGACATTTCCTGAAATAATTCCTAATAATTGATTAATTTTATCTCTTTTTATCGTAGTCTGTTTCAAAATCTTCGATCTGGATCGGGATGGTGTTTTAAATAAGAAGGAACTGATCGACATGGTTGGGATACTATGCACGGTTGCGAATGAATCCCTCAAGCAACAGAATTCGAGGGCTTCCACACCATCTGATGAGTCTGAAGCTGACAAGAGTTTCGACCCTGAAGTGGTACTCCTCAATTTAAGAGATAAACTGGTGACGATACCAAAGAATGGAAACAAACCCATCTTTCAACTAGGACCAAATATTTCTGTTGATGAAACACAAAAAAATGAAGAAGAATTGGTGGATATAAAAGAGGTTAGTTTTGTATTTTTTTTTAATTTGAGATGTACGTTGTCCTGCGGTTTCACCTTTCAGGGTGTTTTTTTTGCAGCATTTAAGGATCGAAAAGTATTTTTGTTAATAAACTTGTTAACTATATGAATATTTTATTAAAACCGATTTATTATAGTTCATAAAATTAGTATATTCAAATTATAAATCCTTTAGTTCTTATGTTGTTTCTATTTGACCTTTAATTTTGCAAAATTTTTTATCTCACCTTCAATTTTCTGACAATGCGAAATTATTCAATCGCTATCATATATTGTTATAAAATCTAGAAATTTCTTTTAGCAGTTATTTAGTAAAGTCATTGATATTATATTTATCTTGAGATTGACGTAATGAGGTGACGTCAGAGAGGAGCATATCATTTAATCTGAGCGAGATCCCTGAACACTTGATTGGCAATTGTTGTGGCTTCTGAATTCACTGATAAGATACAAAGTTGTACTCAGTTTGGAGGTGAATTGTACTATAGTAACAATTAATTAATTTAAAAGAAAACAGACGAATTAAAAACCTCATTTTTGAAGTCATATTCAGCCTTATTTAATTGTGGGGACGCATAGAAAGAGGAATTATTCTCTTGCTGTGCGTCTCTTCCTCTGTAGATTAAGGGTAGGCAACGCATCTGCAATTGCAGATGTCTATGGGCAGCGGTCAATTTGCTATTTCAGCGAATCCAGGTGGCCGCTTGCTCGTTTGCCACTTTATAATATAAAAAAAACACAAATAATTTAACGAATTTTCCGAATTATCGTCTGTTTTTTTTAAATGACGATTTTTTTTAATTAAAAAAATTAAAGACTATCTGTAGCTCAGAGGACTAAGTTTGGAAATTAATCGGTTATAAACTGAACTAGTTATCGCCGGCGACTCCGTCCGCGCGGTATTAAGACACTTAGTAAGTAGCTTATGTTCTTCCACATTTATATCTGTGTAAAAGATCTGCAAAGCCGTTCTGCTGATACCCTAGTACATCTATCCAAAGTTTCACATTTATCACACCAGTAAGATGATATCTTGCATCAGGATTCGGACTGCGATGGTCTGATCGCGCCAGACGCTGCGCTGACCTCGGAAGAGTTCCTGATGTGGTCAGTGGAGCGCGCGGAGAGGCTGCTCACACCCCTGCTGGAGCTGGTCTTCGATGTGTGCCATGTGGTGCTCGGCCTCCGACCGCAGTGTAGACATCATGAGAGAGATATAGGTTAGTATACCCTACGGCTTCATTAGACCGAGTTCGCGATAAAAAACGGACATTTTACTTTGGAATTAGTTCGTTTTTATATAGGGTTATACAATAGATGCTTTAGTGTTGCCATATTAAGAAAGAAACATTAACAAAAAAAAATAATGTTGTCTCTGAATTTTTTTTATGGTTAATCTGGGTATATTGCTTGGCTTTGTATTATACTTACTGTAAAATAATTAAACTACATTTAAATAATTAACAGCGTCTTAAATGATAAAGCCACTA
Source organism: Papilio dardanus tibullus (assembly GCA_013186455.1). NCBI lineage: Eukaryota > Metazoa > Arthropoda > Insecta > Lepidoptera > Papilionidae > Papilio > Papilio dardanus. Next base: position 42,418 of record QDHC01006524.1, on the reverse strand, counting down.
CAAAATCCAATATTTTTGACGTCTGTTACATTACAAAGTTCATACTAAATGTATTGTATCGTTTTGTAAACTTTGCTTTCATAAGAGATGTATGTAAATATCATAAAACTTATTCAACTAGCGCGCGAAACAAGGCGAAGGTATCGGTGTCAAGTGCGTGCGCGCAGATAACGTTCGATCCGCGATATAGCGCTTGTTTCTCGCCATTTTTAACTGCACAAGTTAATGATGCTTTAAAAGTTTTTATAAATAAAATAAAATGAAATTAAATGAAATATATTTATTGCCAGAGACAAGTTTACAATGAAAATTACAATATATTTAATTATATTTAATTTTTATAATCTACATTTTATATTATATTTACTCGACGCTCTTAGGTGATGGAAAACATCGTAACGCAACCTGCACATAGAAGAAATTCAAAGATATATGTAAAGTCACGCAAAATACGCGCTAGTCGTGGAGTTGCGGATAATGGAGCCCATCATGGGTTGAACCTTACCTTACCCTACATTTTCTCAAAGTTGGGTAAATTTTTCATGATACTGTCAAAGATCTGCATTTTGACATTCCGTAATGGGCATGCTTTTTGCTGTCAAACTTCTATGAAGTAAAATATTATAATTTTTGGTTAAACTTGGGGAAAATTTTACTTTAGATTTTTTTTAAAAGTACTAAAGATAATATTAATAATTGAGGCATTTAGAATAATTTCATTAATTTGACATTGTGGTCTGCATAATTGTACGGCAAGGTGACAAAAAAGTTATTTTTTTAAAAACTTTTATATTTTCCGAACCCCCTTGAATTTTCTGAGTCCTTGGAAGGTGTCCTATCAGAGGCCCTAAAACTATCCATTTCCTGCGGAGCACCCTGTATAATAATTATCTATCTAACCATGAATTTAAAATTGCTAGTACTTTAATAATTCTATTGCTATTTCTATTTTTTTTAAAGAGTGAAAGGGATGGTAATATTTTGATCAAGCGTTACGACATTGTTTTAGATTCAACGGCACAAAAATATAACGTCCTCTCTTTTCTCTGAATGTTTAATTCATTTGAACTGATTTAAATTGATATTTATTTATTTTGATTCTTAAATCCGTCAAATTTTTAGAATTTTAGATTTCAAACATTGAATTACAAATAGAATCCAAATCGAGTAAACGTTAACGGTTTTTTAACCTATTTACGTAAGAGAACATTTATTTTGTTTAAAATATTCGATTTCGGTAACCAAAAAATATATTGCCGTCTCTCGTATTGTCTTTGATATTAAATTAGCTGTTATTTGTGTCTTCGTCCGCTTGGACTTAAAAAATATCGTCTATATTACTCGGAGATAATGTAGCATTCTTATAGTAAAAGAGTTTTTGAAATCGATACACTAGTTCTTTAGTTTAATACATACAAAAATACCCAAGTTTTCCTCTTTTTAAGGTTAAAGGTTTCGACCCATGATGGGCTCCATTTTCCGTAACTCCACGACTAGCGCGTATTTTGCGTGAATTCACATATCTTTGAATTTCTCCGCCGATATGTGCAGGTTGCATCACGATGTTTTCCTTCACCTAAGAGCGTCGGTAAAATAAGGTTTTTTCTCTTTATATTAGTATAGATCACAGATTTGTCTCCTTGTTTACAGGCCTTTGATGTAATGTATTCGTTACCTTAGAAGGATAATAAATCTTTGTTTGTAATTTCAAAGCAATCATAAAGCCTAGCGCCCACTGTAAAAGAGTAATGAGCGTGAGATGCTTCCTTACCGACAGAGAGCTGAGCTAAGCGAACGTAACGGCATAACGTAGCTGTCTCATTTGATACAGCTCGGCTCCCTACAACATTTCGGCTCTTTTCGACACAACTCGTTTCTCTTTGTTGCTGGGTACACAAGTATGCAGTTTTGTATCAAAGTGGAAAATGGGCCCGCTCAGCTCATTACTCTTTTGCGGTGGGCGATTACCTTTATAATAGTTTTACCGTCAATATTATATGTCTGAGCTAAATATAGTATGGCGACATTGATTATGTTTGCAAAGATAGCTGTATGTTTATTGTTTGAATATAACTAGCATTTACACGTGACTTTGTTCACGGTGATGGTTAATTTCGTTGTGTTTTGGGGATAAAAAGACTTTTTTAATCTTGATCGTTTTTTAAATGACTCAAAATACAATAATGCGGGTTTTTTTATATTTTATAAAAATAAGGAAATATTAACGACCTTGGTATTGTTAATTTTTAATTTGAATTAATGAATATTCATTAAATTGGTTGTTTCATAAAATTTTAAGTTATCAATGTCAAGAATCCAAAATATTATAAAATTCCTCACTATAAAAAACTTCTTAAAAACATTAAAAACTAGTGTATTTGTATTTTAATTTCTTATAAAAAAGTATCAAAATAAATATAAGTGCTGTGTGCCTTCAAAAATACCTTTTGTTGTGTCTTCAACAAAATCTGCTTAAAATCATTTCCCTTATCATTTCAATTTGTAATTATAATTATAAACATTTCTTTATAATTTTAACTGATTAATATATTAATTAAATGTATTAAATTATCTTGATATGCAATATTTGGATCGAATTGATAAAATGGACGTTTAATATCTTATCTATATAACAATGTTTCTACTTTTTAAGCACAAGGATTTAACCCTTAGTAGCCTGATTTATGAAAGTAATGTGAACATTCGCTTTAAAAGAAAATCAAAATGGAAACTCCAGGTTATTAAGGGTTAAAAGTAAATGAAGATTGAAATGATATAAACAAAACAACTCACGCCCGTAACACACCGAGGTAGACAGAGACCATGGTCATAATCTGGATATGGGGAACAAAATTAGAATTTATTGGCCTAATTTGGTTGAAACTTTATGATTCCTTTTAATTTTTGGCGGGAAATCTGTAATAATAAATGCTATCGACTTTTTAAACATGTTTTTAGATAGTTTGCGGTTAATATTCAAACTCCACTCAAATTTAAGCGTCGCTTAAAATCTAAACTGTGTCAAAAATTTAACGAGATTGCCGTAGAATTTAGAGTTGTAAGGCTTGAAAAATTAACTCGAATTCCAAGATAAATGGTAACACTTCAAAATCTTGTTTTGTTCTATCTACAAGTTTTTTTGGATATGTTCATTGATTTTGAAATGCATTAATGTAGATTTCTCATTCATCTACATTAAAAACTTCCCTCTATGTTAGTAGTTTACAATAGTTATTAAAAGATAACGATAGTAAACTGTTACCGTAAACTTTAACTATGTTTATACAGTCAAACCTTGATAAGCAAGACCTCGATAAGCGAGAGTCATTCTATGGTCCCGTCGAGCTACCTTCATATGCGAGAAACTCGGATTAGATATACATATTCCCGACGCTCTTACGGTGAAGTACATCGTGATGCCTGCACATATCGGCGAAGAAATTCAAAGATGTAAACACGCAAAATAGGCGCTAGTCGTGGAGTCGTCGGATTAGAGAGAAACCTCAATAAGCGAGACAAATATCTTAGTCCCTTGTAATCTCGATTATGCAGGTTCGACTGTATACTAATTGTAACAAACAAACAAACAAATGAGGTTACACGCGTGACGCGCCCCCGATACTAATTGATAAACAGTTTACAATGAAGTACAGGACAAAATATTTACGCTTATAGGTCAACGATTGTACTGACTGACTCATTTATTTATTTAAGGGAACTTAATTATGTATTTAGAAGTATTCTACTTAATTGTTAGTAGTAAAATTATCAATTTTTGTGCTAGTTATCTATACTAATATTATAAAGAGAGAAACTTTGTATTTTTTAATTTTTGTATTTTTGTTTGTATTGAAATAACTCAAGAACTACTGGACCGATTTCTAAAATTCTTTCACCATTAAAAAGCTATTTTATCCCTGAGTAACATAGGCTATATTATTTAATTCCACGCGGACGAAGTCGCGCACAACAGCTAGTAATGAATAATTTGAGAAAGTGATCATAATAGGAAATTCGTAAATGATAGAGAGATATTATCAAAAAATATTTTTATTTTTTATATCACGAGCACCCTGTATATTTATATATCTATTATCTCTATATAATAATAATAATAATAACTCATTTAATCCACAAGAAACATCAATTTGTACAGAACTTAATTATAAAAAACAGAAATTACATGCTAAAAACAAAAACAAGACACCAACAAAAATAATGAAAAAAGTAAAAATGTTTCCTATGGATAGGGCCTTTGCTCAGCAGTGTGCTTATTAAAATAAGCGCTGATTTTCAGCAAACGCCTGAAATCATCAGCTCGTATCGTACTAGCTCCCTGCCGCAACTCCGTACGCACAAAATAAAAGACTTAGTAAGTAGCCTATGTATTCTTCCACATCTGTGCAAAATTTCATAGAGATCCGTTTGAGTCGTTCTGGAGATACCTTCAAATATCCATCCATAGTAAGATCAGTCATTTATCTTCTTTTCCTATTCCAGTGATCCGTTGGTTACGTCGTGAGACGTTGCGCGGATATTCAGTGGGTCAATTCTGGTACTTGGTGGGCAGTGAGTGGTGGGCGACGTGGGCGGCGTACACCGCGGCCGGCGACAGCTGCTGCAGGAACGCGCCACGCACTATAGATGACGCTATTGTGTGCGATGAGAGCTTCACTAGCAACTCTACAGGTGAGAAAAGTGTTTAGGAGTCATTTAAGGATGATGTTTCACTACGGTTTGCGGGGTCTGGTTGATTACGTATGCTCATGACACAATAGAAAGTCAATACCTACGTTAAGAAGAAAAAAAACATTGCAAGATGGGAGGAGGGAGATATATAATGCATTAATGCTTTGCTTACTTTTAAAACAAGGGTTAGGAGGGAGAAAAAATTGTAGAAAATCTCCTTAAGTAAATACTTGAACGGCTCCATATGATAGCCTTTTATTAAAGTGAAATCTAATTCATATTTGAATAATTTTCAGCATAAACGTGTGCGTTTTACTATAACTAGACAATCGATATATAAAAACTATGGCATATTTAATCTTAAAGACGATAAAAAGAACTACGTCTCTAGAGCGGTATAACCCAATTTTACTATCGTGATCTTATCGCAAATCTAATATTAAATTGCATCAACTGCGTAATATTTACTATAGTCAACTTCAGACCTATTTAATTATCTTTACACGGCGTTAGATTTAGCAATACTTTTTAATCTACTGAAATAATTTTCATACACAATTAGCGTAGGCCCAAAAGTACTTATTTTACCATTTGTACTGGAGATAATGTAAACTGGGTATAATGCGGAATAGATACAAGGATAGGATAGAAGTATACGTCATATCCGTAGAAAGTTATAGACCACTGGATAACATTACTCACATTCACGCAAGAAAAAGAAGGACTTATTAATATGTCTTGTGCGCCGTGCCGGTTATTTCAAGGATAGCACAGTACTGTGCTAAACAGTTTTGACATTTCTTTAATTATCAAAATATTCGTTACTAAAGAACACAGGAAATTATTGTAATTGACAATACTTTTAAGTGCTAATTATATATCCTGCCCAGGCAATACCGGAGTAAAATTGATCTTAAAGTAGGAAAAAGTGTTCATGGACATTTTCTATCTCTTTCGGTGGCAGCCTTGGCGGCAGTTATTAATAGTCTAAGGTTATATCCCAGAATCAATGGGTTCACTCCTGTGGCGCGCGGAGACGTCGTCTCTGGGCAGCGGCAGCGCGGGCAGCAGCAGCGGCGTCAGCAGCGCCCCCGCGCACCGCGCCACCCCCCATCCCGGACCTATTGATAATAGGAAGCTGCTTGCGAGAGACGACCTAAAGGTATACTACTAGAATCCGGGACTTTACCGTTCATAATCGGCTCAATGGCAACAAAATCTCAACGGCCGAACGGAAAAACCCCAAAAACCGATAGTTTTAATGTCTGTAATTTGTAGTTCATCTGGATACTCAAATGTAGACTGGTGATTGTAAATTAAAAAGCTTGACTGATTATGTCTATGACACTCGGGAGTAGAATACGAAACTAATGATACCTTACTTGTCAAAATTTGTTTAGTATTTTAGGTTAGACGTGGTTACAAAGAAATTTAAATATTTCCCATACAAATCTTCAGCGAACAAAGTAATTTGGCAGTCGACAAAACTAGAAGTCAACAAGACTGTACCAGGGTATCATATCCTATAAGGTGGTCAACCGGGACTCTCTTCAATGGCACTCTAGGATGGTCATTGAAGGGGTTTTAGTGAGTCGAATCTGACGTAACCTAAATTTTGTCTCAAAAGGCATCTTTTGAAGATTTTCGCCCGTTAATAAAAAAGCGCCTTGAAATCAGAAATATATGCTGAACTGTGTGTAGGAGCCCACGAAAACGATATCCTTTGTACCAGGGTATCATATCTTATAAGGTGGTTAAGAAACAGACATCAAGATGAAAGTATACAGGTGCGCACTCTGACGGGCGAGGGCGGACACTTGCGGCGCGACGTGACGCTCGCGCAGCACCGTGACTTCGAGCTGCTGCCCGACTCCCTGTGGCGGGCGATGGCGCTCTGGTACGGAGGACCGGACCCACTGCCCAGACAGGTAAGGAATTTTCCAGGTGTATGACGAAACTAGCTTTTGCTCGCGACTTTCTTCGAGGGGAAAAGATTTTTTGAAATCGGTTTTTTTTAGTTAAATGTACACAAAAATAAAAATCTTTTTTCATTGTGATGTAGATTGGATCGTTCTTGTGATTGAATGTACGAATGTATGAAAATTTTTTGTGACTTTTTGTTAATAAATTATAATTTTCTGTAAGGTGATAAGGCCGCCGAATTCTGATGTAGAAATGGAACTTTATCCGCTGCAGTTGAAGATATTACGTCATGTGCCGAGTACACCACGTGAGTGCATCAAATCTTTAATCTTTAAGCACTTTCTTTTCTAGGGCTTCATTAAACGAGTTCGCGGAAAAAACCGGAGATTTGCTTCAGCGTAAGGCCGTATTTTGCGTGACATCTGGCTAATGAGACACTAGGGTTATAACCGTTCGGACATTATTGAGAAAGCAATACAAAATATGGTACTTTTATTCAATATTAAATAACTTAAAAATCATTTTTTTTATATTTTAACTTAAATTGAATTAACGTCTATAGGACATAGTTAACGCTAAGAAGAAAAAAGTCGGAAGACCGTTGCTGCCTTTCTGATATATGTCAATTTTCTAATGCAATTTCCCGCACAATTTAAATAATTCCGTTTTGAATAAATGTAAAT
>QDHC01006524.1:0-18739 GCA_013186455.1 Papilio dardanus tibullus | reverse complement strand
ACTGCACGAAGGGAAATCAACATTACAGAGACCACCCCACGAAGTAATACTAAAATAGAGAGGGTCGTTTAGACGGAATGGCACTCAGGTTAGGTGAACACCAATGAGCCTGAGCCATGATGGTGCCTTAAGGCATTTTTCCTCTATATAAAAGAAACAAGCAAATAGCGATAGCGCTCCCAACGATTGAAGCAATACCGCTATCTGAGGTCTTAGCTTCTCCTATTGCGTCATCTACACGCAAACTATGACATGCGTAAAATACACATTTTTTACAAAAGGGAATTGAGAATTTATTGTTATCAGAAGCTAAATCGACATGATATAGATATGAGACATAAAATGTCTGATAATCAGTACTATGAAAATAATCTACAGTAATTAATAACATTGTTAAATAATAAAACTTTAAGGTTCATAAAGAGTATAGAAAACAAACTTTGGAACCTCTTTCCTACATCACCTATATGTTCAATTCTATGAATTATGCATGGTTTTGTTCACTCAAATTCTACTAAACGACACAAAACCCACTGCAATGTTACTATCAAGGATAAAACCCAACTTGTAACATTGACCGAACATTTAAATTATAACATAAATAACATGTAATCAGTGTTCAAGGTCTGACATTAACAGAGGCAGTGAGACAATCCGATATTACTATCAGTGAGATTATAAGCTATCTATAAGGTCGCGGGTGCGTTGAACCGCGCGCTGACCAACTACGCTATCACCCTGCTTCATTAGACCGAGTTCGCGATAAAAGCCGACTTGTAGTTCGAACCTTGATGGGTGGGGGCTCTATTTTCCTTCACTCCACGACTAGCACGTAATTTGCGTGATTTCACACATATCTTTGAATTTATTCGCCGATATGTTACAGATAGCATCACAAGTGGACTTACGCCCACGCAAAATCGCTGTTTTTATCGCGAACTCGATCTAATGAAGCTATAGGGTTATACTGCTACTGTTTACTCTCGGGAGACGGGATCATCAAATGCGTAACAAGTTTGTCAAGTCATTACACTACTGTAATTAATAAAGGGCAAAACTTAACAAGAGAGAATTCAATTAACAACTTCGTCTATAATTTATACCAGCAGACTAGATGTTGTAGTTGTAAGGGTAAACGTATTTTAGGATGCATAGATGTTGACTATTATTTCAGTGTAAGCATCTATTGTCGGGGAACACCTATGTCCAGCAGTGGCCAGGGTAAGACTGATGATGATGTTTTGTTGTTATTTCACCTTATTATGCGAGTTAGAGTTACTGTCCTCAAGAGATCTCGTCAGAGAAGCATACATACCGAGAAGTTGAGTGCGAGTCCGAGGCGGATGGGGTGCGTGGGCGGGAGCTCGGTCATGGCGATGTCGGAGGCGGCCTTGTACGCCACCAGAGAGTTCTCCGCCGCCTCCTTGCGGTCGTTGCCCGTCGCGAACTCCGCCAGGTATCGGTGGTAATCGCCCTGCAACACACATTACACCAATTAAAATGTAACCTTTATTTTTGCTGTTTCACTAGACATTAGGGAACAATTTGTAATTTATCTAATACCAATTCAAAGAAATGGTTACACTAGCGCACTCAAGAATGTGATACACACCTACGCCTCATTCTAATCATCGTTTACAGAGACATGACGACAGCTGCCTCGATGAGTAAGAGATAGATAAAGCAACCCGAGCAAGCACACTAAAGACCATTTCTACGTAAAATTGCTTAACACCAATTTCCGCACTCAGTCCCTTAGTGTGGAATAAGAATCAGACATTTACACTAATTGTTTACTAAGTAGCCGGTATCAAAGTGCGCCTGAGGGTCACAGTTTTTGTTCACGGACACAAGCAGTACGCAATACCAGAGCGCGTTATGACGCCTATAGTTAACAATGGCAACTCTGACCTTTATCACGATAAGATAACGATAACCTTATCAAATATACAAATAACTAGTAAATAACATAGAACAAAAGATTTTTTTCATACCACAGAGTATATAAATAAATCTATTATCATAAATGTGAATAAAGTTTTATTTTTGTACTGTTATCTAAATTTTACGCGTAAAAATAATTAGGAAGTGTTATTTACTCGTAACAATTTAAAACTTCATCACATTTACAAACCTAAGCAATATAACTTAAGACAGAAGAGCCAAACTTAAACGTAAAGTACGTTATAGTTTAATAGAATTTGTAGGCATCTAAGTAACAGAGCTCAAGCATAATAAGTTAATCCGAGAGATGCGGGCGCCGCGGACACTTGACGTGGCTAATTGAAAGGATTAGAAATTTCAAGGGGTAAATGTGGTTTGAAATATGATCGTGTATGGTATCTAAGACACATGAATAAATAGAAACTGGTTTTGTCGAAATATTCTTACAAAAACATTGTCATCCCCCTCTCGTAGGATAAGTTTATAACAAAATTATTACCACATGGACACTATTTTTATTTTCATTTCTATGTGGGTATGAATACAACTAGCAGTGTCATCTCGTATAGCCAATGCTACTAAACCGATGGACTTACTAATCAAGTCTTCACTAAGTATCGTTCGATTCGTATTTTTCCCTTAAGCGTCCTTTGATGACCCTGTGACACTATTTTTTAATTAACAGAGGTGAAGTTTTTTTTTTAAATAATGTATAATGGTACTGCATTGACCCGAGGGTAATGAGGAAGTCGTGCTCATTACGGTGGCCGGCGTTGACGCGGAGGCCGCGGCGACGTGACGCAGCAATTGTTATTACAACAATGTATTGTTAACTGTAAAATTATTGAAACACCACCATATCGACTGCCGAATATAGCGGCAATAGATATCTCAAATCTGATATTTCACAGGTGTGCTCGTCGAATGTATTGATTTTTCGTTGTATCTCACTAATGGGGAAAAAATTCTTAGAACGAATTTTATATAGACGCAAACACTTCAGCTTATTTTGAGGCTTTCTTAGAAAATAATTCAATATCGTATTTTTATTGGAATATGAAATTATGTAACTTCACCAGAACTAATTATCAGAAGAAGTTATTGTAGGCTACTTATTCTCGAAATCAACGTTACGCATGCCAAATCAATCCATTTCAATCATTTCTATGGATATCTGACGCATCACTACATGTTGCTACCACCGAATAGTGCTTCATACTTCGCTGTCCTACCAGAGGACGTGAAATTGTTGCATTATTTAATAAAACAAGCAGTAGCAATATACAGAGTAGACCATGCATGCTATACTATGGGGCTATCAATTACAAACACCATGAAAATCCACTATAAAACATGTCCAAATAGTGCGTCACGGCATACAATGTAACATCAATATTGACCCTTGCGTGTTTGGGAATAAAGTATAAAATGGACTAAAGCATCAAGGTGCTTTAGCGTAATATAGGGAATTAGGGTAAGTAAAGTCATTACGCAAAATATCAGATAAGCATCGCTTTGGTCATTTACAGTCGTCGTTAATTTATTACTTTGGAAACAAATGAACGTAAGCGTAAAATTGAGTAACATTGTAGTACTGAGTACTCATAGAATCAGACATAAAAATAATCCAGTCTTTACAATGATAACTTGGATGGGGAAGGTAAGATTTGGACGTGACATCGATCGATTTTCCAACAAAATGTATAATTTCGTCATATTGTTCGGCGCGCTAGTAAGTTACCAACAATTGCTGCGACACTGCAAGCGTCATTGGACGTGAGTAAACCGTTCATTCACGGCTGCTGACATCATGCCGGCGTGCCTCGCGTCGCCCACGCGTCGTGAGCGCGTATTACGCGTTGTCTATGACTAACTATTGACAAGATGATCCAACGTGGAACTGGGCATTGTTCTTTTGACGGTCGCAAGTCTATTTCAATCGTGTTTGTATCGTCAATATTACGAAAATCAATCGATGTTGTCAAACATATATTTTCCCGAAAACATATTTACTTCGTGTACATCTTTAAATTAATATCATTTTTTAACCGACTTCGAAAATAATGTTACGATAAAAAGTTTCGCTATAAACAAGATACAATTTGTATAATAAATTTAGCAACAATAGCCAAATGCAACTGCAATCTGTTTTCCCATTATAAGTTTCATAACATTAAAACAGTTGTTAAACTAATTTATATTGTAACAAAGTAGATACGTTATAACTTTATTATCTCTTTTCCGTTTATACTACAGTTTGGTTTAAACCTAAACTACAGAATCGAATTAAACATGATTAATAAATCATTAGGGACTAACAGACTAATTTATTTACAACCAGTATGGATACAAGCGGCATGACAAATTAAATTTTGCGTCTTTGGACAGACAAGCTAGGTCCTAACAAGTGATGTTTTCCAACATATAAAAGTCCACGATGCTTATGCACTCGAGTTGTATGCAACGAGGACGAGTTCGCTGTAGCCTGGAAGCTTCCAGGGGCACGCGACGTCGCGGGATGGCGTGCATTACGCATGCCCAGGGACGGGATTATCGATTAGTGGAGGGGGGCATGGAGTGGGGACGTGGGGGGTGGCGCGGCGCTCCCGGCCGCCGCAGAGCACGCAACATCTCGTCCTTCGCCGAGCGCCGAGCGCAGACTTTTACGACGGACGTGACCCGGCCCCGTCTACCCGTAAAGCGGGCGACGTAAGAAAAGAACAAAGTCTAACAACTACATATTAAAACTATAATAATGAGATACGGAAGAGACCGGGTTTAATAAGGTAGAATATTTCTAGAAATATTAAGATAGAATAAAATGACAGGACAAATTATTGGACGTAAAAAAACTGTCACAAAATTGATAAAAATCTACGGTAGCCTTCCACATTTTGATTTACCAATACTGAGGTACTCTGTATAATAAAATATTGACGCCATAGAATATGTCATTGTAACAATTTCATCAAGGACGAGTGACTTCTCACAGCTTTGTGATACCTTTTCGGTTACGAGCAAAAAATAAATCCATCAAACTTGAAGGGAAGGGTCTCAAAAGTCGTATGTAGTTTTGTCCTGCGTCATCGCACGCTTAGAAGGCTAGATTCATGTTAGTGTTGCGTTTGCCTACCTTCATTTTGTAGTAAAAGACCTTGGACTCGCCGGTCTGCGAGCTGGGGATGAGGTGCTTGTCGAGCACACCCAGGATGTCGGAGCAGATGTCACGAAGCTCCTTCTCCACTTGGCTGCGGTAGGCGCGGATCATTGTCAGCTTGTCTTCAGCGCCCTACACACAACACATACCAATTAGTTGTTAACATAGACATCATTAAGTTTTTGCAAACGTTTTGAATGTTGTTTTAACAAGTTTTTAAAATTATAGAAATGAATCAGTTCGGAAACGAAGTCGCGTTTGAAACACCTTCGTACGGATCAAATGTTCATTCATTACTTTTACTATTAAACTATTTCATTCATTGCACAAATATTTACTATTAACCTAAGTCTGTAGCGTGCGGTATTAAAATAGTTAGTACGTAAGACTAAGTTCCTTCGTATACAAAGCTTTGCAAATCTGCAATTTTGGGTCTCTAAAGCCTTGTAGCACCAAGATAGTATTTTAATCGAGTAGCAAGTAACCGAACAAAGGACTTACTAATCTACTAAAATGTTGCTGTTCGGTCACGTTTAGTTAATAAATTACTTGCTATTCGACTTAAATATCCTGGTAAAAGGCTTAAGTAACTTCTCCAATACAATTTCACACAGGTAAGCGACTTCGAAATTATATTGCGTAAACCGCTAACTTTAGGGTTACATTAGACCGAGTTCGCAATAAAACGGAGATTTGCTTAGGCTTGAGACCGTTTTTTGCGTGACATCGGTCTAATAAAGCCTTAGGTTATACTCTAAAATCACAAATTTGCATTCCCTTGTATACGAAGAGCGTAAAGTTCAATAGCAATCGTCTTTCAGCTCGCCAGCGCCACCAGGCGGTCGGCAAAATTATCGGATCAATAGTAAATCTGACCTCAAGAAGACAACCTTGACACCCATGCGCCGGCCCTCATGCCAACACATGTGCGCGCGCAAAAACTTTACTATACCAACTGTACGGATATTATTGAATTTATTTATAGATTATTCGAAAACGAAGACGTTATTTCCTTTAGGAAAACTACAGCCATGAACTTGGAGGTTAATCGTATATTAATCAAGATAAAATCTCGAAAAACTTTGCACCACAGAATAAAAAAATCCGTTAAAATTAACCGTTTACACGTGCCAATATTGATTACGTTTCATAGAAGTGATAAAGAAATAATTCCGAGTAATAGCACAAACAATATTGAGAAATGCGACACCAAAGCTTCGAGGAAACATCGATGGCGGCATTAGAACGTTTAGGTTTCATATAACAAAGTACTGAAGACTGAAGTGCTTTATAAGCTAAATTAACAAAGGACATGGTGATGATATCATTCCCAACTTTCGTATGTGCTAACACTTATATGAATAAACTAGCTGTTGCTCGCGACTTCGTCCGCGTGGAATTAAAAATATAGCCATGTGACTGAGGGATAATGTAGCTTTCTGAGTAAAATAATTTTTGAAATCGGCCCATTTTCAATACATACAAAAATACAAAGTTTATCTCTTTATAATATTAGTATAGATATAAAACAAGCACAAACAAACAGCATAAAATTGGTCTTAACTCTTTTTCTAATGCTATGCATGTTCTGTTCTTAATTTCGCCTAATTATGACACTAGCAAGGTTCACAACTTATTTTCAAATCCGTATTTGGCAGGTATAATGAATGATTTGGTCAAGGGAGACACACTTGCTTATGGATTCGATCTAAATGATTATTTTACGATAGCACACTATAACTCACGCCCGTAACCCAGAGGAGTAAGCATAGATCAGATTACCATTTAGCACAGTCCTGGCACATTTTTCTTATAACTTCGTCAAATTAGTCAAAATCAACTTAAAGTGCTGAGGTGTTGTACCGTAACCGTACCGGTGGATTGAAACGATTATATTTACTTTATCAACTTAACGGGGTTGCTAGTTGCTACGCAGTCGAGCGCTAAATGCGCTTAGCATTAAATCTCCAAGATTAACTTGATTGAAGGAAGCCCACTGATAATGCCACCTGTTGCTCTGAGTATGTTACATTAAACAAAAAACAACTGGCCTAACTTTCAGTGCACTTTCCCTTCCTATTCTTTCTTTATAAAGAATTGATAGGAAGGGAAAGTGGATTTGGAGGGAGAAGGGGCGCATAGGAAGAGGAATTATCCTCTTTCTGTACTTCTTCTCCGTAGATTAAGGGTAGGCAACGCATGTGCAATTGCAGATGTCTATGGGCAGCGGTCGCTTCGCTATTTCAGCGAATCCAGGTGGCTGTTTGCTAGTTTGCCACTTTATAATAAAAAAAACTATCGCAATCTGAATCGCCATTACACACTAACTAATAAAATCGCACTAATATTTTTTCAATTACTACTTATTGGGTACTTTTTATAGACTATACTTTTTCCTTGTATCCTTGACTGCTAGAACTAAACATTCTATAATTAAACCACAGTTACAAGTGTTAACGAACCCTCGGACCGTCTGTTACGACTAAAATAAATCTTGAACGAAAGCAATTCATCACTGACAAAAAAACTATTATTACCAATTAATAAATTCATGTTCCCTTCCATTATAATATACAATACAAATGACATTGCTTATTTTTAGTAAAAAGTCTTGTGAATACGCCTGTAACAAAGTCCCGAATTGACCGACCCGACTTTCTAAAAATCGTTATTAGGCTGTCGTCTAGTGCCATCGAAGCCAGTTAATTGCTCGAAGGGTCCCAGGTGACAGCGGCATAACGACCGTCCCCTTTTACTCAATAATTAGAGTCGACTAGATACTCGGACCGTTAATTTTGGCACAAGTTTGCTCGGTAAAAACATTTCAGCACTTTTCAGCAACATTTTAGGTTCACTAAAGCCTTGTTCGAACCAGGATTGTATTTTAGTCGAGTAGCAAGTAACATTAATCCGAACAAAGGATTTAATACTGTTCGGACTCGTAAGCCTAAACCTACGCACTAGGATAGTACAATAATTTAGTAACAAAACGTGTCCGAACAGCAACATTTTTAATTGAGTAGATTAGTAAATTCTTTGTTCGGATACTTGCTACTCGACTAAAATACTATCTTGGTGCGTACAAGGCTTATGGTTTTAAGATTTTTCAAAAAGACCTTTTAACCTTTATTCTTTCTAGACCTGAGAAGCTATTAGACGACCAGTGAGCACTTATCTTAAAGTGCTTTCTTGTTTACATCTCTCTCTGATTTGAGTACAGCTTAAGTGAGATGAATCCAATTATATGCTTTCTTAACTTTTTGCGACTTTTTAGCTTATTTTTGTTTACAAAAAGACTTACATAGTACACCAAAATATCATAAAAAATAAAAAAGTGAGTGACCGAACGAATAGAATGACTACAAAATTATTCAAACCGTTTCCAGTCGCCCAAATTGGGTAAAACATCACTACTATTACAAGTCTTTTTTTTTAGCTAAATCGATCTCTATCAACAATTTGATATCCACAAAGTTAACAGAAAACCAATAAATGTAATCAAACACGTCCCAAAAGCGTCAATTAACTAATTGTAAGTGCAAAAGCCAGCTCGTACATCCTCGTTATTGTGACCGCGTCTACTTCATTTTAATTATTTAAAGTGCAAACATACTTAATTCATATTTATTAATTACAATAATTAATTATGTTTCTAATTTACTTGATAAGGAGGCAAAAGAGGGGCACGAATACCGTGGTGACCATCGACGCCCTTAGACATCTGCAACACTAGGAAATGCAAACTGGTGCCGGTTCCAGTAACAAAGTATCACATTTCTGAAATAACATCCTAATAAAAAATACGGTACTTGAAGAGAATAAACTTCCCGTCTTACTTATAAACGCTGTAACTCATCTCAAATATAGACATGTATCTCGCGGTCTTCCGTTACGCGCTATACTTTTATTACATGCGTCTAGTCTAGTGTCTAGTCTAGACAAATGAGTGGAAGCACTCGAGTACTACAGTAGTGCACATCTGCATGTCCTTGCGCAATCAAAAATGTTCACAAAGCAATTTACTTGACCAGTCTTGATATATTCCAAGTACCTCATCTACCTGTCCTTATCACACCGAGGGTCAGCGAAAAATCTATGAATTTATGATACGAGTCCACAGTTATCTGTATTTATCGGTGTTCATTCAGGAAACATACAAATACAATATTGATGACACAATCATTAAAATTTTCTTTATTGTAATAAACGTAAAAATATAAAAAGATGAAGGTTGCCTCTATGTCTACTCACGACAGTGTTCTACAGAGATAGATAGTGATTACGATACAGTCGAACCTGCATAAGCGAGAATCCATGGTTCCATGATTTATGTCTCGCTTACAGAGGTTTCTCTAATCCGAGTTTCATATAGAGGTAGCTCGACGGAACCATAGAATGACTCTCGTTTATCCAAGTTTGACTATTTATGAAAATATTCAGTTTTAAAGACTTATGCACATGACTTAGAAAAAATGCGATTTTGTTCTAAGTGGCTTAGGAAATAAAGTGGCGTCATCCACCTGCGTACAAGCCTCTATGATATAAAGCCCAGATTTAGGTTGCCTTGTATATGCTTTCCTTCATTGTTTATATTTATATTGTGTCTTAAAAATGTCTGTGATATACAAGATAAAACGCGATATAATATCGACAGTTACACAATATTTGTTATGATAACTGATATATGTGGCGTTCCTTGTAAACCTCAAAGGAATTTATATACAAAAAATAACAATTTTATCTAATCTTTATACTAATAATTAATAAACAATTTGTACTCTACGACAGCACATATTGTTGCTATAACCTGGATAAACCTTGATAAACGTTTAGTTTTTACACGCGTCAATTTGAACTGCACAGTCGAAGTGTACAGTTGTCAGTTTTGTCTACACACGTACAGTTCGACTGCGCAGTGAATGCGCACAAAACTGAGCGTCTTTAGCCGGCTTTACACCTAGTTTTTGCAAATTCGTCAGCACTTTAGTAATGACTTTTATACGAAAGTTTGTCTTTCAAACTCTCGAACGCATGACGCATGACGCATGACATTTGTCACAATTCTATGAAATACGTACGTCGATGAAAAATTGTTTAAATTTTAAACTAAAATATAAAACTGCATTTATACATTATTTCTTTACAGTTATTCATGTTTGAGTAAAAATAATTGTTTTTCTTTCGAATAACTGAGACAAAACGCGTACCAATTTAATTATTTTTACCGTACTTTCAAGCTAATTAAAAAACAATGGTATTTTTTGTGTATTTTTTTAAATTCGGTAAATGTACACCATACGTTTTCAAGAGAAAACGTATGTGTACATTTACCATTGAATTTCAAGTGCAAAAAAACCTATACAAAAACGATTCCTTATAAGTAATTTTACAGAAGTAAGGCCTCTCGTACACGAGGCTATGCCAATCTGCGTTTTTTTTGCGTCAAATAGCTTACGCAGTACAATGTAAACGTCGCGTACCTCTGATATTGTATTGGGTAAGTCTCCAAGACTAACGGCCGGATTTCCAACGCCACTCAAATATTTCAGAGCGTCTTACATGTAAGTCCAAGTTCAAATACCAAGTTCTACGGCGATCTCGCTTAATTTTGACACCACCTAGAGCATAAGCGACGCTTATTGAGTCGTTTGATAATTCGGCAGTTAAACTTCAGACTTGCGTGGTCTTGTGTGCGATAGGGTTAAATAAAGTGCATATAAAGTTATACAGTACATATCTTGTTGCAGAAAGTTTCTATAATGTTTAAAGTTTCATAATAAACTTATACCACGTAAAGAGAAATAATCGAGTTCTTTCAGTGCCAATAAAACCTTGCTATGAGTCATACGACCCAATTTTACTGACTATACTGCATTGCCCCACCCCATTAAATTCTGGAAAAGTCTAAATAAACCTCTGTGGTTCAAAGCTATTACTTTTTATGTATAATGTAGCAGCTATGAAATATCAGGAAAAGCAATTCTCTTTATCCTTACAATACGAAAGACTATTGTGTCAATAGTTTTCAAAGTTATATAAGACATGACTGGAATTTTCACCCCAAATTGGGTTGCTTCCAATTTCTACTTACATAATAGCAGAGTTCAATGACCCTTTACTATAGTAGAATTTTTAGTTCATCTAACTTTCGTTTGGCTTTTGTTGCCAATTGCACATATGTATAAGTATCATAGTGGGATGGTAATATGTTATCATAAGTCATAGACCATGGCGGGTTGATTATAAACTTGATATTATATTAAATACCACCAGCATTCGTTTGTCCCATCTTCACACAGTGCAACAGGTAAAATTTTTTCAACTTTCATATTAACAAGAGTTACTATTGAGTTGACAATAGAATCATTTACACTTATTAATGTTTTCATAGAAAAACAGAGTTAAAGAGGTAGATGCCATGCAGCACAAGCACAGCTAAGTCTGACAAACAAACCTTCTAGAAGTATAGCTATTTACATTTAAATTATCAGCCTTCCCTTATTTTTAAGTCTCCTCATTTTATTTTAGGCATCATTGTAGTCCAGTTTCCCCTCCTATCTTTTTCTTCTAAGGAAATGATGGGAAGGGGAAGAGTATTGGCGGGGAAGAGGACGCATAGGAAGAGGTATTATCCTCTTGCTGTGCGTCTCCTCCTTCGTAGATTAAGGGTAGGCAACGCATCTGCAATTGCAGATGTCTATCAGTAGTGGTTGCTTCACATTTTCAGCGAATCAAGGTGACTCAAGGAGAGAGTTGTACTGTGCTGACCATAGTGTGTATGACTCCTCTAGATTTCAGTCAAATTTTATATTTTAAACTAGCCGTAACTAGCCTAATTGTATGCTTATAAAACTAGCAACAATTTCTACACCTCATATGACATATAGTTCACTTACTTTTGTTTCTTCCTTTTGTTCAATTGAAGAGATGATCCTCCAAGAGGCGCGGCGTGCACCTATGACATTCTTATATGCGACCGAGAGGAGGTTCCTCTCCTCCACTGTGAGTTCATTGTCTGCTACGTTACGGGAGGCTACATTCTTCATTGCCTCAACCATTTCTGTAAACAAATATTTTGCATTGCTTACTTTGTCAAAGTTGTATGTAATAAATAGCTTTTGTTTGTCACTGTCCTACCAGAGTTGAAAAAAAATCATGAGTAGCCTATGTTTTCTTCCCGACTATGTTAACAATCTGTGCTCACTTTAACCAAGCTTTGTTTGACCATTCTGAAGATATTTAGTAACAAATATCTATTGCAATTTTGGTATTTATATTATAAATCAATATAAAAAAGGGTGTGGTTAACCCTTAACAAACCCTATTACATATTAATATTTTCACTAAGAAACACATGGTAGACAATAATTTTCTTGCTTATCTATTATTTCATTCATATTAACATACTTTACAGATTAATATTGATTTACCAATTCTAATTTGTTAATAACATTAATGCACAATAAGAAATGCAACACACTTTAATATTGGGTGTGGTCAGGCTTATTTTAGTCAATACTTTTTTTATGAGTTCGGCATATGTCTATCCTTTATTCTTTTACTTAACAGGAACCATCTTAGTTGATAAGTAATTTAAAATATGTTAATTTTATTGCTCTTCCAGCACTTTAATTAAAACCTTTCTATGCCCTTTTAACACCCACATTGAATTTTGACATTGTAATATAACTAGTCTTTATGATTTAGTTATTTTCTTACATAATTTTGTAGAAAATTACATTCCCATGATAATTCAACCCCAAAGCATCTTGTTTATTAGTGCAGTGATTTATAACAAAAAGTGTTATCTGAATCATAGTCTTTCTTTTGGTGGAATTTAAAATACTGTGGGTCTTTTTAAAAGACTATAGAAAAGCATGTTCTTAGGTTTAATTCTAATTAATGCACCTGTCATATTCAACATATGCATTTTTAACTAAAATATAAATGTCGGTGAAAGTTACGTACGCGTAATGAATAATAAATATGAAATTAACACATTTTTCTCAACATCGTGAGTCAGTGTATGACGGCTGTCAAGGCGCGCAGTACTCATATATACAAAAATCGATAACTACGAGGTGCTGCAATTTTGAGTTGGTGATAAAAAAAAATACCGTTCGTGCACCACTTGCTATGGATGAATGTAAAGCTTTCGCTCTGATACGGGGTCACAGCGTCTGCGATATCAACTTCGTGAAAGTCGCTCAAAGATAACCTAACAATAGCCGATGTTTTAATTCAAGCGATGAATAAAACGATTTAACTTGCGAAATTCACAGCCCACTTCGATATGAATAATAAGTGAAACCTCGCGGGAATTGCAGCGCTATCGGTAAATTGAGAAACAAAAAAATCTAGACCATTCCGATACTTTTCATCAAATAATCGTTACAAGGCGCGACATGCATGAGTGAGCTCGGTGACATCGATCAGGTCTTACTTCCCATTCATGGGAAAAAAGAGAATGACTTTTTCATCTCGACATTTGCTGCGAATTCAAATGAAACGCAAAAAGAACGATATTCGAAATCAATTAACTGTAACATTTTGGTATCACAGAACGTTTGGAGTCGGTAGAAACGGCTTTCTTCAGTTTTACCATCGTAAAAAACGTAAAGGGCATCCCACCGGCGGATGACGCATCGATCGCTGACCAAGCCTAACGAATGCCATTGATTTGTTACAATTGAACAAATACAAGCCTTATAATGAATGCATTCTACATATTTTTCCATATAAAATGATCCCTTTATGATGAAATAGGTAAGTATGTGAAGAAATTTTTCAGACTATCACCGATTCGTCTTTCAACTGTCGGCGAAATTATCAAAGAATTTCTGCCCTAATACTGAAGAATAAGTAAAAATATCTACTTACCATCATAGCGCTCCGCCTGCTCGGCTAGCTTTGCTTTATACACATTATCTTCCCTTTCCGACATTGTGGATGACAAATGATTTTTCACTAACTAAACCGAATCGCCAGGTCACTAATTCACCAAGATGGCCGCGCCCGCCAACCGAATCCGAATTCGATCTTCAACTAAACTCCGCCCATGACGTCAGAGAAATGGCAGCTTCCGTTGAAAAATCGTTGCCATATCTAAAGCTCTAAAAAAAGTTTGCTTCCGTTTAAGAAATCAAAATTGTTTTATTGTATATTAGTTAAAAATAATAAGTGCTCCAAATGACTCATTTAATTATATAAATTATATTTTCCTGTTATTAAGCCTTTTTGAACAAATTATTTTAAGATAAAACCTTAGAACAGCTTAACTGCTACATTTTATGCTCTTTGATTTGCAGTTGAGTTATATGGCAGTACTAAAGTAACGTCAATGTCAATTTTTTTTTAAAAAGTCAATGTCAATTATATGTCACGCACTCGCCATCTTCTTGCTTTTTGCCGATTGTTATAGCCCGATTGAATTGTTTTCGTTTGGTTTCCTTTGCAATAACCATATAACTCAGCATTTATATTTGATATTTGAATACATTCAAGCTATACTGTGAGGAATAGACAACAATCGAACAATTAAAATTTGTTTATACATTAAAAAGTTAACCAAAAGTTTATCTGAAATATTCTATGTGGATGTTCTAACAGGTTTTCCTCCTTTCCTTGATTCGTAATAAAACTAATAATGTCTAACGTTTCGTATGATCTCGACACGTCGGGCGGTCTTATGCCCGTAAGTATTAAAACGCCTTTTATAAGAAATTTTTCCTATTTGACAACAGGCAAAGTACTCGCTTAGCTATAGAGGTACTGTAAAGATTTGTATAATTTCAGTTTATAAGGGCAATAATAAAGCCGCCCGATGAAGATTTGATTCCACCGAAACCTAAAAAGCCTCAACATCCATATTATAAGAGACCTGGCAAGGGTCACAATCATGATTCCTGCGACGCTTGTGGTGAAGGTGGTGATTTGATTTGTTGCGATAGATGTCCGGCAAGCTTCCACCTTGGATGCTAGTAAGTGGTTACTGAAACAAGTTTATAATTAAATTATTTATCTGTACAAAATCAGTGTTTATTTACAATAAAATTTTTAATTACCCTATGACTTCATTAGATCTAGTACGCACAATAAACGGTGACTTTTCTTCGGCTTAAGGCTGTTTTTTGCGTGACATAGGTCTAATGGCTTCATTAGACCATTCAGTAGAGTTATAAGTCCTTATATTAGACAAGTATTCACTTAAACATTTGTTGTTTCCTTTAACTTAACCAGTTTTTGCTATATTATAGTGACCCACCACTAGAGGTGAGTGACATCCCCACTGGTCTTTGGCTGTGCCGCGAATGCTGTGCTGCTGATGAGAAGCAATCATCATCACGCAGTTCCAGAGCTCAGTCACCTGCGGATAAGTCTGATACTGAGAAGAGGACTAGGTATGTAACAGATTAAATCCAAACATTCAAATTTAAGTGTTGCTTAAAATCTAAGTGGTGTCAAATTAAATGAGATAGCTGTAGAATTTGATATTAAAGAGTGGACTTAAAATGTATAACATTCTTTAATATTTGAATAGCCCTATACTCAGTTTTCTTATATTTTTTTTCTCATGACAATATCTTTCACTCAATATTAAAGTAATACACAGATCTAGCACATCAGCTAAAAAGAAAGAAGATGACAAGGAGTCTGATGAAGAGAAAGAAGCAGAGGAAGCCAAGGAGCCTGAAGAAGAGAAGAAGGAACTCACACCGATGGAGATTCTTGTTAATGCAGCTAAAATCATGAACCCCAAACAGTTTGAGTTGCCTCGAGAAATGAGAATTCCATTACTTTTTCCGGGAACTGAAAAAGGTAATCTACAACATTTTATTAATATTATAATCTAGCTGTTGTTCATGACTTCGTCTGCATGGTATAAAAATGTTACTCGGGGATAATGTAGCTTTTTCTTGCTGAAAGTATTTTTGAAATCAACCCAGTAGTTGTAGTAGTAGTAGTATTTCAACACATACAAAAATACATTGTTTCCCTCCTTATAATAGTATAGATGTGAAAGGTAAAATAGATATATGGATATTTGAAGAAACCTCCAAAACGACTTAACAGATTTCTCAGAAATTTTACTCAGACGTAGAACATAGTGTGAAAGAATGTGGGCTACTTACTATATTTATTTTAGTCCCATGCAGACGGAGCTGCGTGCGACAGCTAGTGCTGTATATGGTTGTAATTGTACTTTTTGAAATAATGTAAAATTACATATATTAGAGGGCAGTAAGAATGGTAATGCGACGGTAATCAACGTGGACGCATGGGGCTGCGTGCCGCTGCCGGCGAAGGCGTGCTACGTGTGCCGAGCCACATGCAAGGCCGCGCCGCTGCTGCAGTGCGACTACTGCCCACTGCTCTTCCATCAGGTCAATTGCCCACTTGTGTAATTGTCTACCAAGTCCACTCATGTGATTGCTAGGTCCAATACTTTGCCGTCTTATGTGATTGTCTACTAGACCTAACAATGCCCACTCATGTGATTGCTAGGTTCAACAGTTTGCCCTTTTATATGATTGCCCGCTAGGACCACTGCACACTCATATGATTGGTGTGTTCAACACTTTGCCCTTTTATGTGATTGCCTACTAAGTCTAATACTCTCCACTCATGTGATTGTCTACTAGGCCTAACAATGCCCACTCATGTGATTGCTACATTCAACAGTTTGCCCTTTTATATGATTGCCTGCTAGGACCACTGCCCACTCATATGATCGGTAGGTTCAACACTTTACCCTTTTATGTGATTGCCTACTAAGTCTAATACTCTCCACTCATGTGATTGTCTACTAGGCCTAACAATGCCCACTCATGTGATTGCTAAGTTCAACAGTTTGCCCTTTTATATGATTGCCTGTTGGGTCCACTGCCCACTTAAATGTTTGGTAGGTTCAACAGTTTGCCCTTTTATGTGATTGCCTACTAAGCTAATACTCTCCACTCATGTGATTGTCTACTAGGCCTAACAATGCCCACTCATGTGATTGCTAAGTTCAACACTTTGCCCTTTTATGTGATTGCCTGTTGGGTCCACTGCTCACGCACGATCGCTAGGTCCATTGTCTACTAGATATTACACTGTCTAATAGATTTTAACCAATTTTTTCTTCTCACTCCACATCTCCAAAGTGTAATAATAAATATTGTATTTAAATCTAAAAGTATTGTTCTGTTACAGGATTGTCTGGATCCACCACTCACAGCTCTGCCCACAGGTCGCTGGATGTGTCCCAATCATGTAGAGAAATATATCGTAAGTAAAAAACATATGTAGGACTATGTATTATTTTGTGCATAAGAATTTTAAGGTTTTCGATTAAAAAATAAAATTAAAAGAATTCCGTCTGTTCAGTCCATAAGACCATTGCCTTTTATAAGTAAAAAAGATAAGTGAAAAGACAGAAAAGAATCGCGCGAGAAGATGTAACAACGATGTAGTCCTATAAAGATATTTACGGTAATTGTAAATATGTAAATAATTAAGATAAAGTCAAATTTTATAAAGTTTAAGAATTTATTAAGTCCCCAACGATTAAATGTATATAAGCTCCCGTATCATTTTGTACACCCTCTACTAAAATAGAGTTAATTTATCATTGGTATAAAAGGTTTTAAAACTCTGTCTCTTTTGGGGTCTATTACCAACAAAAATCTTAATTGAAATATATGTAAATCCGACTACAAACCTTCAGTTTTAACTGTACAGTTAAAAGTGCCGTACTCACGTCAATTTAAACTGCACAGTTATTAGTTTTGCCTATAAACGTCAGTTTTAGCGTAGTCGAACTGAACAGTTAAAATTGTTTGTCTAGCCGGCTTAATTTAGCAATTTCAGCTTAATTTGTTTAATATATTATTTCCCAGGATTGGAAGCTGGTGAACTCTATATCAGCGACGGAGCGCGTGGCGCTGTGGGACCAGTTCTCTGCGCCGGTGGACCAGCACGCCATCAAGATAGACTTCATACGACGCGCGCGCCGCGCCAGACCAGCTTTCAGGTAGCTCCAAATATCTTGTCTCCTTTCTTCTTCTTAGGGTGCCATCTCCTAAAGGAGAACTTGAACTTTTGACACAGCGGCTTTAAACATAGAACGCCTACTTTTGTTGTACCACTGGCTAAGATTTTTAAGCCAAGTTTCTCCTTCTGCCTGGGCTTCTTTTACATTATATTTCCCTGAATATCTGTAATAATTCGTACTTCGATCCACGCAATATGTGTCCAAAATATTATAGTTTTCGCTTTTTTATAGTTTTAATAACTTACTCCAGGATATCTCTAACATTCTTCGGTAAATCCATATTTAAAAAGCTTTAATCTTATTGCACATGGCTTCTGGTAAAGTCCAAGCTTCGACATGATACAGAAGATTAGAGAAGATGAAACAGCGTGCAAGGCGTGTCCAAAGTTATTTTACATAGCTCCTCATAGAATGTTCTTTCCCGCCGAGATAAAAAAAAAATCTATATTTTAAGATGAAATTGTTCACACGCTGCATTTTATGACATGATGAAAGTTATTTTTTCTTTTATTTTTTGTAATTTAATTAGAATTTCTTACTTTTTTTTTTTATTAATATTCTATTCCCTGATATAATAAGAGCGTATTACTAGCTTATGAGGA